>JAUEKT010045520.1:0-15386 GCA_031762655.1 Doris verrucosa
GGTACCTTGTTGGTACTCAATTACACCTGAGTCGAGTGAAGCAATTGGAGTAAATTTTCTTGCTCACAGAAAATACACTATGCCCGCGGCGGGGTTCAAACCCAGTAACTTTCGGTCACCAGTCCGATGCTCTAACCACTGAGCCACCGTGCCTCCCCAACATATAAGAAACCTTGCAAATTGAACCACGTTATACCGGTACTAAGACAAATATAATAGTCATGTTCCTATTGATTACATACAAAAAACCCTCAAAATACTGGGAATTCGATTTATCACAGATGTATCCGTCCTCCTGACATAACAGAGGCTGTTACGAATAAACTCCGTTATATAATATAATGGTAATTAAACTGGCACCGGTAAAGGTAATGATAAAGATAATACAATCATATGCTAACAACAACAATTACCGGTATACTTATAATAATGACTATGATAATGATGATTATCATAATAGCAAAGTAGGCTACCGGGTATATTAAAAAACACTGGATGTTAAACATTATATTAGGATCATGAAATAAAAGCTAAGAAAATTTAGAGTTGATTTACAGGGAAAACAATACCATCTTAAAAAAAAACAAAAACAAGAACAACAAAAACATCAACAATGGCGACTTAACACTAAATTGAGTACCACCTTTAGTGCACTAAGGCAGTCTGCCCTTCCAGGTAGCATTAGTGGCAAATGATGCCAACAGTACAATTGTAAAATGTATCCGGTCAAACTAACACACGGTGTGGTGCTCGGAAGGCCTGGGCTCAACGAGTTAATGTATCCCCGAGTGCTCCACTGGTAATGCAGGCCTAATGTCTGCGGATTCCAAACCTTCCACGTCTTTAGTGGTCTTTTGGACTCAACAGGTTAATATGTCACCGCTATAGCAAGGCTAATGTCTGAAATGTTCCAAGCCTTCCAAGTCTTTAGTAGTTCTATGGACTGAACCGGTTAATGCATCCCGTGTGCTCCACCATTATAGCAGGGCTAATATCTGAAATATCCCAAGCTTTCCACGTCTTTAGCGGCCTTATGGGTTCAAGAGGTTAATGTATCCCCGAGTGCCCCACAGTATAACAGGGCTAATGTCTGAAAGACTCCAAACTTTCCATGTCTTTTTTAGCGGTCTCATGGGTTCAACGGGTTTAAATGTATCCCTGAGTGCCCCACAGTATAGCAGGGCTAATACCTGAAATATCCCAAGCTTTCCACATCTTTAGCGGTCTTATGGGTTCAACGGGTTAATGTATCCCAGAGTCCCCCACAGTATAGCAAGGCTAATGTCTGAAAGACCCCAAACTTTCCACAACTTTTGGTGGTCTTATGGACTCAACAGGGTATCCCCGAGTGCTCCACCACTACAGCGAGGCTAATGTCTGAAGGATTCAAAGCCTTCCAAAAAGGTCCTTTTCCCATGGTCTTGTCTCCAGGATCATCCCGAACCAGCCATGGACCAACTATGGTGGAATCGGCTTAAGATAAACTCCTTGGGTTTACAAAAAAGTTTATCTTGAGCAAGATTTATCCTGTCCATTTTCAAGGGAAACAACCTTTTCTTTTCAAAATGAGTCATGGATAAAAGTCCAGGCCGAGTCACACACAGTTATATTACTTATTAGCCTAGTCCAAGACTATATAAAATTGCCATAGTTGCGTGACCAGTAACTGTGTTTCAAGCTTGGAAAAGCGATTCTGATAGCTTCACAAGAAAGTGGCTTCGCATGCAAGTATGTGCGACCGATGAGGGTCGAGGTTGGTGCACGGAGGTGGGGAAAGAAGACCACTACGACACAGAACACTTTATATTAACCAGACCAAGACTGGTTCTTGTTTATTTTAATCCAGACTCGCATTGTTTGTCTACATAAAGAATAAAAACGGATGAAAAGTTTATTTTAATTTTGCGGAAGATTGTATCTTAAGTGAGCTTACTCTATCTGGACTCTGCTGTACAATTATAGACATAGCGGATCTCATCACAGAGAGGTTGCACTCGAAGTTGCTTGAAACCTCAGAAATCAGCAGATCCGTGAAAGACTTGGACTGGTGAAACCCTCGAGTAATGGCCATCACAATATAATTGTAAAGATTACTTCTTTCCAAGACGCCGATCTGGCGCAGTCGATCTGGTGCAGTTTGTTCCTCCCAGTTGAGCTGTTACCCATAAATTTATCTAGGGTCCAAGGGAAAGATCCATACTACATAACTATGATGACGCCTTTCCTTTCTAGGTTTGTTCAGGGTTGGGCCATAAATAGCTAGGATTCAAACTTGGGACCGTATGTTCCCAAGTCCAGCCCCCTAGCCATTAGGGTAGCAATGCCACTTATATTATTATGAAATTAGCCGATTCAAGTTGAATGAGTGAAAAGGCAAATTCATGAATAAATGGCAAAGTAGACACACTCGTGCATGAGAAAAATAGGAAACCTTCTCATGACATTCATTACGGTGAAACGCCTTATAATTACATACACTATGTATGTGATGTGTAACAAAGCTAAGAGACACACCTGTCCTGTGGCATACATCCAACAGGTCTAGGTAAAGATGCAATAAATGCAACACTTAGCCTTGATCAATACGTTTCAGTCTCAAACTCCCGTTCATTAAGTTGCATAGAGGTACTTTGACCCTGATCGTGTGTCGCATGCCTCCTACCCAACCGTGTGTTGGGAAACATTTCAACTCCATGCCCCTTGGAGAAGGAAATAAATATAACATTCCATATATCACACATCCAAATTTTGTATGACTGTGATCTGTTGGTCACACATTAAAGTTTCACAAAACCAACATGTGTTGGTCAAATATTCAAGTTTTATAAGACCAACATTTGTTATTCACAGATTCAAGTTTCATAAGACCAACATCTGATGGTCACACTTTCAGATTTCATGTGACTAGGATATGTTGGTCACTCGTTCAAGTTTAATAAAACCAAGATGTGTCGGTTACACATTCAAATTTCACCTATCTAAGAACAGTGTTGATCAAACATTCAAGTGCCAAGTGACATATTTGACACCGACACATTCAATTTTTCAAAACGCTAAAATTTGCTGATCATACACTCAAAATTCAAAAGACCAATATTGACCCACCATCCAAGTTTCGTGGGACTCCGTTAACTTTCATAAAAGTCAGCGAAGAATCACCAATTCCACACTTAAAGTTCGAGTCTGTTCACACGTTGAGCAGTGCTATTAGTTGGTGGACAAGCGAGCTGTCAGCGGCACAGTTCAGTCACTAGTTCGCTTGGCCACATCACAAGTTACAAGGTGTGGGAGGAAAACCCATCGTGGTCAGGCGAACAAGATGAGAAGATGTCTCTGGATCACGACACATGGCTCATGCGACGAGCAACATCAAATGTCAGGATCTCCATCACTGCTCACAGCGTACACCGCAGAATAATGAATCATGTTTTGGTGTACACCTTTCGTGTGGTAAAGGCTGGTCGTTTGGACACTTTTCTGAGATTATAGGCAATCATTATCAATTATCACCGTCTCGCTGCAGCGAAGCTTAAAACGCTGCTCGAGACTGGACATGTGGAGTAGACTGAGTCTGTGTGCAAGGCACTGCAATCTCTGTCGTCTACATTGCTGTGGAAGAAAACCTCTCTTCATTTGGGTTTCTTGAGAATGGAAGAAAATTTTGAAACAATGTGATGATGACAATTATCAATAATAATGGTTATAATGGTGACAATGATACTACTACAATTACCATCACCACCACCACTATCACTACTAATTACTACTACTATTACTACCACAACAACAACATCAACAACAAGAATAATAATTTGCATAGCATCCCATGCCTGGTCTTTCCCAGCTAAGGATGCTATACATTTACATCAGAATTTAAAAACATGTGGGGAAAGGGGAAAAGAAAATAAGGGCATAATAATCATGACATATGTGGTATTATTAAGAATAAAACTCAACATCCATATTCCTTAAGATGGAACTTGAAATCCATTTTTTTTTTAAATATGTAGCAAAACAACTTGATTAAAATTTTACCACTGATTGGAGGACAGGAATACAAGAGACAAAAGAAAGTTCTCTAATAAAGCAGTAAGTCTCTAGCTGAAACATAAAATGACTGCTAGAAGACCTTCCCAAAGTAAACACAAGATAATGCCTCCCAAATCCCTTCTCCGTGCCTCAACATCAATTGCAATTAGATAAATAAGTTAAAAGAGAAACTGTAATGGATTTTAAACATCTTGCTGATCTTTCCTCCCCTTAACTTAATTTTGTTTCCCACAAAACACTCATCAACAGTTCTGAATTCGTATACCAAATGATACCTCAATGCAATTTATTTGTTTTGTTGCTTGTTTAGGAGGGAGGCGGGAGGGAGAGAAGAGAAGAGTGGTCTGGGAGGCTAAGTGAAAACCACATAGACTCGTACAACTTGCTAGTTCTCCGTCTGATGAATTTTCAATTCATAGCATTTTTTTGAGAATCGCAGGTGCGTCAGCTCGGTCTGACAACTGACGGCAGCAACTCACATTGAAATCTTTCCGCAAAATGCCCATGGCTTCTTCAACACAGCGGCATACCAAGTTCATCAATTTGTAATCAACGGTCTTCAACCGGCACCAATGGGCTCGTTCTCTCGTTGGCATGGCACTCCATGTTTTGTAGACTTGTAACCAGGCGACTGCATCCATCACGGCAGTGCCAAAGTTTGTCTTGTTTCTTTCTTCAACTTCAGCATCTGTTTCGGAGAAGTTGCGATAAGACATGTCACAACCGAACGTGACTATGGCTGATAACACTAAAGCGTCGTATAGAAGATCTTTCTTCTGTGCTTCAGAGATAAGAAAGCCAAGCTTTGGATCAAAGGGTAACTTGGAGGTCCATTTACCCATTTCTGTAAGCTGACCTCCGGCAATGGTTCCGTACTGCTGCAATGTTTCTATTGCTACGTCCAAAGCCACAACACTTGGAGGTTTCATGAAGTTAAAGGTTTTCACATTGACTCCCAGCTCAAAAAGCTTCAAAAGAGCTTTTTCCAAATGAACCCGAACAATTTCAGGACAAGTTTTCTCCTCTAAAGCATCAAAATCTTTCTGCGAATAAAGGCGAAAGCAAATTCCACCACTGGCGTGTAAAGCGCATTTCGCCCTGTAATTGGCTGTGTTTTGACTTATGGCGCATGTTTTTGTTAAGTTGATTTTTTGGTCAAAGTCGTATTTTATGTCACTTGTAACCCCGGTGTCTATTACATACCTTACGTCATCAACGCTAAAACATGTCTCGGCAATCTTTGTGGCAAAAATGATTTTTCGCTGGTTGTCTGATTTTTTAAATATTTTGCCCAACTCTCCAAGAGGAAGTTGGCCGTGAAGTGGCATACACTTATACCCCTTTTGGTCTTTATCACACCTCTTTTCAAATTCCTGACAGCACCGACGAGTTTCAGAGGCTGAACTCAGAAACACCAAAATGTTTCCTTCGTCTTCATTAGCGTGAATAGCCAGGGCTTTAGACACTGCTTTCTCTTCATAGTCGGTAGAGTCTATTGAACATTCCTGTGAGTGGAGGACCTTCACAGTAAAATTGCCATCGCTTACCGGAAGAGCTCTCCTTGTACCGAAATATTTTTCAAAGTCGCCCGCCTCTGACAATGACGAAATGATGACTATCTTCATTTTCGGCGCTTGGGGTAAGCATGCCTTTATCATTCCCAGGAGGAGATCAGTGTACAAGCTGTGTTGATGAGCTTCATCTATGATGATAAGGCAAGGCTGCTTGTTAAACTCTGGTGATGCGATACACTTCTCTAGCATCCACTGATCCGTGGCGAAAAGGATCTTGGTGCTGTGGTCAACCTTGCAGTTGACACCCGCACGGTAGCCCACCAGAGTGCCTACTTTCACTGACCGGTCTTTGGCTACCTTTTCAGCCAGCGCGGTGACGGCCAGTTGCTCTGGCTGAGTGGACACGATGAGCCCCTTGCCGACACCAGCCTCAAACAGATACTGGATTATCTGTGAGCTCTTGCCACACCCGTTCTTTCCGACGAAAATGGATACTTGAGACGACTCCACTTGCTGGATGATCTCGGCTCTATGCGCGTAAACTGGACATGGCATAGCCAACCGGTTACACTCAATGTCAAACAAGCCTTTGATAGGAGTGATTTGGGCAGAAGATGAGGAGGACTCAAGTTTTTCCATGTCCCTGTAAAGTGTCTCAAAACATGACAAAAATTCCTGTTTCTGCTTTTTTGCCTCTGATAGCTTACACGTTAATTCCCTGATACTCATCTTTGCATTTGTCGATGCAAACTTGAGATCTTGTTTGAATTGAGAAATTCTCTCGTCATGCTTCCGGACAATTTCAGATTTTTCGGTCTTCATGGCAGACTTTGCTTTCTCTAATTTTGTCTCGGCAGAACATGTACTGATTTCTATATTGAGGTATGTTGCCTTGTACAGTGCATCAAACAGCTTTGTGAATTTCCTCGCATCCGCTTTACTTTTGGTTCTGATCTCACAGGAGGAATGTTCCTTGGATAGTGAAATCGACTCGTCATCTACATCAAAGTCAATTGTTAAATTTGATGTGGCTTTCATGAGAAAGGTCTTGAAGTCTGTAGGCGAGCAAAAGTATTTTTCCACTTTGAAAGACACAGTGGTGGGAACCGGTAGGCATGGGCCCTTACTTTTTGTTTCATTCTGTTCTCCTTCGCATTGTTTCTTTTTTCTTTTTTCAATTTTACTGCTTTTCTCTGCAGACTTGACATTTTTTTCATCCTTATTTTGGGAACTTTTCTTCTTAGATCCACTGTCATCAACCTTGCTATTTCCTCCCTCAGACGCTTTAAAGTGGAATTCAACATGAGTCTCCAGTCTCCCTTTCAGGAAATCTACCATTTCACTTACATGCTCTTTAACAGTAAGAGCGGAGCTTCTTCCTGAGATCTGAAATTTACACTCTGCTTTGTTATCTTTGTGCTTGAGGGAAATTTCCTCAAATGAAAGATCAAGATCAGCGCCAGATGACATGTCATGAGCACGTTGAACGTTATCTTTCACGGTTGCAGCATCCTCAAAACAAGTTTTAAAGTTCAATGATACAAAAAACTCATTGTCATTTGCAACGCTCGCTGCGGCTGAATTTTCCTGCTCTCCTTTGTTACCAAGGCCATCAGATCCCCTGTAAGATCCTCTTTGATTGTTCCATCTCCCTCCTCTTCCCTGTCCCCTTCCTCTTCCTCTGTGATGGTGAGCTTTGTCCTGAAAGTCACTTGCCTCTGAACCTGTATCAGAATCACCAGACTTGTTATCTTCACCTCTTTCTTGCGAGTTCTTGCAACTTGTTGACCATCTTCGACCTCTGCCAAAGTCTCCCCTGCCCCCTCTGCCAAAGTCTCCCCTGCCCCCTCTGCCAAAGTCTCCCCTCCCCCCTCTGCCATAATCTCCCCTCCCTCCT
Organism: Doris verrucosa; assembly: GCA_031762655.1. Classification (NCBI taxonomy): domain Eukaryota; kingdom Metazoa; phylum Mollusca; class Gastropoda; order Nudibranchia; family Dorididae; genus Doris; species Doris verrucosa. Next base: position 7,462 of record JAUEKT010045520.1, read on the forward strand.
CTGCCACGGTCTCCCCTTCCCCCATGAGCACGTCCACCGTTATCATGCCACTTCCCTCTACCTCTCCTAGCGAAGGATTCATCTTTGCTACTTCTCCCTGAAGACGAGCAGTCTGACAGATTATCATCAAAATCAAAACCGTCTTTATCTTCTCCGTTCCTATATTGGTCACTTTTAAAGTTCTGATAATTCTCTACATCATGTGAATGAAAATGCCCTCCCCTCTTGCCTTGAGCAAAGCCTCTCCCCCTTGCTTTCGAACTGTCAAAGTAACCCGATTCTTTATTCACAGTACTGAAACAGGCTTCTTCGCCTAAACAGTTCAACGACTTGCTACTAAAGTTTCCTCTCATCCTGCTCCTGTTACCCTTTAATGAAGATTCTGGCCCAAAGTCCTCTGTATGCTTTTGCCTCCTCCCAGATCGCATTCCCAGGTCACTTGGTGGAGGAGGGGGAGGGGGAGGTTGAAAAGGAGGTTGAAAATGATTTTTATGATACGGAGTGTAAGGAGGAGGAGGAGGAAGAGTGTTGCAATGATGCGTAGGAGGTACAGAGTGTGAAGCAACCTGGGATGGGTGACCGGGAGGGTTGGCGGGCTGTTTCTCTGTCATGGCTGGGTTAATAGTCAGCGTAACTTGGTACTGGCCAGACGTACTGGGCTGCACTTGCGCCGATGGCTGGGACTGTGCGTGTGGTGGTAGTTGTGGTGGTTGTGACAGCTGTGAGAATGATGGTGGTGGCGGCTGGGAAAACATACCACGTCCTGGGGGACCGTTATGGGACCCACGGCCTCCAGACATATAATTATCATTATAAGCCGCTGCGCTGGCAGATTCATCGTTGTAGTATAGCGGCCGCCCACGATTACCGCCCCTCCCTCCTCCATAATTCCGGCTTGGTCCGGCACCTTGAAAGCCCTGTTTTTGTCCTCGGTAGAAGTGACCTCTGTTCGACATCTTCTTGGTCACCCTAAATAGCCAACAAGGCCAAAGAAAGAGAAGAAAAAAGAAAAGAAAGCGCAACTTGTAGTGTTTATCTTCCACTATTACTATGAGTCATATTGTTACACATTACAAGTACGGTAAATGAAATAACTGAAGTGAAACTGTTATATATATATATATATATAACGTGTATGGAAACACTCAAGACAGGAAGTAAACATTGCTTGATGTGACTGGCCATTGAAGTTGTGGACCAGCAACTTAAACGTATTTGCCTGAAAAACCACTTAAGGATGAATGTACAGAAATCGATTCACAACAAGGGTGTAGTTATCACAAAAGTGACTTCAACATGGAAGGAGAATGGAAAAAAAAGAGAAAGAAAATAAAGTATATGATCGATATTATGAGTACGGTACTATGGTCAATAGGTGCTACAGTCAAAAAACCAAAAATACCCCATATTAGTTAGAGTTCTTCAAATGGAAGAAACCAAAAATTTGAAACATGCACCCTTTTGGGACAAAATGTCTCGCTTTGATTCAAAGTAAAAAACAATTGAATGAAATTTAAGTGAAAGAGGCATCTCCATTAGGCTTGCAAAGGGAAGCCCCGCCCACCTTGTGAAATTCTAAAATTCTGATGTTGACAATGCTGTTGTGGTGATGATATTGACAAAGAATAAAATAGGCGTGATTATTTTTATGAACGTTGAACAACGCATTGAGTAACTCAATGCATTGCCATTGTCCCATAGAGCCTAAATACGATAAAATCACAAAATCGTCTAAACATTAAATACATGTCCAAGAAATTAATACACAATGACTGTCAATTGATTGAAGTCATGTTAAGAAGAAGGTAGTCAGATTTTAACTGTCAGATGGATATAAACTCTTGGCCTTTTCTTCAGGCGCTTTCATTGAAAAAACAGTTTTTCGCATAACTGCAGGTTTGTATCCGTTTGGTGCCTCATTTGTCTTCACTGGGCCTTTCAAAGAAAGTGTTTTTCTGCACCTTCTTTACCCTACTTTTGAGTATAAGACATGCTCATGTCCGTAAACACAACAATGAATCAAACGTTTGCAGTCTGGATTTATTCATCTCTTGCTTACTTTGGCTTAAATGATTTTTCAGCATACTCTTCATTATTTACAAAAAAACAATTTCTGCTATGATCTTGCTTTTATAAAGGTTTGCTCCCTGGGTTAAAAAATGTCATCAAATTTTGTGAATGGTCAACCCCTATTTCAAGGTCAAGTTATGCCAAGTGTTGACTACAAGTGAGGACTGATTATGACAGCCGAAAACCTTGAAAAAGAATTAAATGTTCTATTCCTTAAAAAAACATAACAACTTTGTTTATGAAATTTGTATAGACGTTGCGAAAGTTTTTGTTATGTACTGTAAAAAGGAATTTCCCTTTTTTCAGACTGGCGCTTTTAGATATTAAAGAACGCTTTGAATGAAAGCAGCCCTAGGCATCTCCACTTTGCTTTCTTGCAATTCACAGGAGATGACTTTAACATCAGCCGATGAGCAAAAACTGACCGAAACAACTACATCCATGGAAATACTATCACCACCGTTTTAAACCCAGCATTGAATTGACTCACGACATCAATCCAGACGATGATATTATTCTTGATAGTGTTTATCAGATGACCAGAAGTAGGCCAAAATCAAATGTCAGTAGCCTAATTCCCAACTAACAAATAATTTGCCTCTTCCAGAAAACAATGGGTTCAAACCCAATGTCAGCTTCAAACCCAATGCCAGAACTTATCACAGTATTTCTTCTCTTTTCCTGTCTGCAGTCATAATTTTTTTCCAGGATTTGCTCTTTTGTTTCTGTCCACGTCAAGGTCTTTTTACATTTCTATTCTTTTTTCCAAGTCTGCGAACGTAACTTTTCACGTTATTCTTTTATTTTTCGGTCTGCGACCGTTGAATTTACATTATTTCTTCTTTTTTCCAGTCTGTGGCCGTAACATTTCACCTTGTTTCTTTTTTTTTTCCAGCCTGCAGCTATAACTTTTCATATTATATTTCTTCGTTTAACCAGTCTGCGGCTATAACTATTCACATTATATTTCTTCTTTTGTCCTGCCTGCTGCGGCGTAAACGTCTTACATTTTTTCTTCTCTTCTTTCCTGTCTGTGGCAGGAGCTTTTGAAATGATCTAATCTATTTTTCTGTTTGCAACTGGAAATTTTCACATAATTTATTCTGTTTTCCTTGGCGTCGGCCTTAACTTTTTAATTCATCTGGTCTCTTTTCACGTTTATTTCTTTTCTTTTTTTTCTCCTGTCTGAGGCTGCAATTTTTTGCAGTATTTCTTATTTTTTCCTGTCTGCGACAGTTTAATTTATTATTATTATTATTATTATTATTATTATTATTATTATTATTATAATTACAGTGGAACCTCTCTAATCGGGAACCTCTGTAATCGGGAACCCCGGCAAATCGGGAAGAAATCCAAGGGAACGGAATTTTTTCTCTTTATTTTACCTCTGTAATCAGGAAAGGTCCCCGGCTAATCGGGAAGGAATTGACGAGATCATTTTAATTATCATCGGCTTTTTTTCTAAATTTTGTCCCTTTCACCACTCATTCCCTGTAAAATTTCGGACTCCCTTTAAAAACCAATCTAGGAGGCCTTTGTTAAGCTGCTTTGATGCATTGAAACGTCATAATTACTTCACGTCGATCATAGCCAGATATGCTGACCATAGGCCCGACGGACCAGTCATCCCTTTCACACAAGGTGTGAAATCTGGAAAGGGGGCTGTACCCCTCGCCCATGCATCATGCTAAATGTAGATGTGTAACATGCTGACTACAGGTAAAAGGTGTGAAATCTGGAAAGGGGACTGTACTCCTCGCCCGTACGACAATGACCGAGGTGCTGACATGGGAGACGGCCAGTGCTTACCGCAAAGTTGAAAATTGGTATGGATCCGAGAGTGTTTCATTCTTACCTGACCAGCTATCAATCACAGAGTGGGCACGCCTAGAAATTTAACAACCCTCCATGCATCGGGTTTTATCTACCCATCTCCCAGTACCCAATGAATGGCCTGATCTTGTAGGTCCAATACATTACTTTGTCTATTCTGCTTTAGCCATTTTCTTTGTATTCTATCACGTTATCATCATAACTCTCGAATAAAGTTTCGTAAGAACCTCATTGCATCATTTGCATGATCAATTTTGCTATTCTCACTAGAACATAATGTATCTCAATTAATAGAGCAATATGACGGTCTAAAAAAACTATAAAACATGTTTTAACGCTGGTGCAACAATATGGGGGTGCTTGTGTTTGTTAGAGGGGTTTAAATACTTCAAAAAAGATCAGGGAAAGTCAAAATCATAGGGTCCCCGGGCAATCGGGAAATCCGGCTAATCGGGAAGGATTTACAATCCACCGAGATTTCCCGATTAGAGAGGCTCCACTGTAGTATGAATCTTGAACACATGATAATTCAATCTTTTCTACTCAACTGTACGAAATTCAAGGCACTACATCTCATATTACCATTATAAGGAACAGACTGGAAATCAAGGATTTATTTTTTTTTCAAGGAGACTGAAGTAACTGCTTACATTGAGTTCAGTTGTGGTTGTCTATTAAAATAATTTGAGCCTTTCCATGCCAGCTTTCTCTCTAAAAGAATAAGGTATAGTATGCAGTTCAGTATGAGACAAAGCACCTTGAAGCTTGATGCTTCCTTTTAGAGTAAGAAATTTCAACAAGTCACCTGGCAGTAGACAGCAAACAAATCTTACTCAAGTATTGGAAATGTGAAGCCTATTACATGTTTGAAATCTCATACAAATACAAAATTACTACGGAAGATGTCAACAGCATAGTGCAAGACTTTTTCCATCTCCTGCGTCCGATATCTTGTTAAGTACCTTCATGCCTATGTATCATGCCAGTCAATTACTAAAATGCTTACTTGGCTCCTGGAACAGTATAAAAAAAAGCAAACTTCAATCAGATGTGTAAACAGATGAAATCTGATATTTGAAAGATTGTCTTCAATAATGTATCAATCCATTCTCACCTCTTAACTTATCCAATGATTGTAATATCAATATTCTAGCATGACTCAGCATATTTTATAAAAGGAAATATATGGCTTAATACATATTTGCTTATTCATTGCTTTGCTAAAAAGCTCTTTTCTCAAAGAGAGCCGACAGAGAAACAATGTTGTGAGAAAAAATCTTTGAATTATAATTATAGACACACCACACAGAATTCTTTTAAATGACAATCCGTAAAATTTCTTTCCTTCATAATGTGGAAAATAGCACAAGCATTCACACTTGTTAACATTAATTTACTGATAAATAAATATCTTATGATGAATGGTGAAACAAGATAGGAAATGAACGATTCAAATGATATAATATAATTAACAAGTGAGATCAAGTATTCCCAACCCTTTCCTCTTATTTTTTCATCACATCAGTTCCCCCTTTCAAATACACTTAATTATTTATTTCTTATGACTGCTATTGATCTATGACGTAGAAAAGACAATATACTTTTCATTGGATCCATGCGTGTTGATGATCGAGAGTAGAAAAAGAAAGAAAACATTCTACAGGAACAATAAGACAAGCTAGCCTTTTTTTATATATATTTTGAAAAACAACCCTAAAATGCCTGTACACATGCAATTTCTTAAAGTTTTCATACACTGAAGCTTGAAGTAAAAGACAAAAAGGTAGTCCAGAGAGAGAGTGTGAAGTACTTATAAAAGACACTTGAAGCAAGAACATGTGAGGACTGGGCAGCTTGAGGGAAGATTATTTAGGAAATTTGAAGCCATACTTTGAAAGGTGGACTGAGAAAAGAGGACAAAAAGAAAGCTGATAGGCCTACCCATTAAACATACCAAACAGTTACAAAAGTAGTGGATACTTTGGATACTTTGTAAGTCACAAGTTGTAATCACGCAGCTAATGATTTGTAAAGCTTGACAAGAACATGATTTCGAAATTGCTTCTTCAGACTTGATTACGAGAGGCAATCAAAATCCTTGCATCGGCTTTAAAGATAAATAGATTAATCAACATGCAGCAATTTTGAATCAACTTGATTCTCAACCATTATACTCAAAGTGATTTCACAGGGCAAAGAACACTTCTACACAAGACAATGCAGGTTCCGAGTTGTATAGGAGTAGAATGTTATCTTGCAAATATGCGAGTCTTGATGTAAAAAGCAGTTCAGCTTCAGACATCCACCTGAATGTTTCGGAGTTGATTTCGCAGATATTCATCTAAACTGGAATACTCCTGTGTTGCGTTCTGACACATGCTGAAGGCTTAGAGATTGAAACCTGGGAGGAGAAAAAAATACAATGGTTTCAGAACATTTAAAAAAGTATCCTTTAGATCAACAATAGTAGTAACAAACCTAGACACATGATAAAAGCGATAACATGCTTTAAGAAACATAAAGGGAATTTCCCCATTTCATTATACTTCAGGGTGTCTTCAGCAAAAGATCAGAACGGAAAATATTACCTTGACTTAATGCCTTGCGTTATCAATGTCTTCAAACTTCGTAGCTTCGGCTGTTACTCTTATTCTTGTGGTGAAAGCATACCACACTGTTCCATTTCGAGCTGATGTTCTGGTTTTTTACAAGTCACTTTTCACTGTCAAAATTGCTTTAAATCATTACTTAGCAGCATATTAATTGATCAAAAAGAGATGAAAAAAGCCTAGTGATATTTTAAAAGAATAGCTGAATACCAATAAACTGCTAAATATAAAGCAAATACACTGATTATAACCAAATTCGGACAGTAACCAAATTCAGCTCAAGAAGATAATCTTAAGCAAAGCTTTGAGTAATTCATATTAATTTTCTATTATAAAATTCCACCATACAATTACATTCAGAATGCAAGAATTTCATAATAAATCTCACCATTCTGAGCTCCTGTGATAGTAATAGCCCTCAATGTTTGCCGTTGATTTTTGAAAACAAATGTAATAAAACCCAGCAAACGAAGCCCCATTTATATCTTTGATGGTGTGATCTGGAACCAGAAAATGTTCCTGAAACGTACAAAGTGGATTAAAATGAAAATTACTGACAAGATAAGGAAACCTCAATATTAAAATCGAAATTTTGCTTACTGCATCATCAACATTTTTAAACAAAAACAAGGATAAAATTAACAACAATACTATTCCTGCTACTATGACTACTACTATTACTACTACTACTACCACTACTACTACTACTACTACTAATAATAATAATAATAACAATTCATGGGGAACTCTTACTCTAGTACTATTATAAACGTTTCATTCGCTCATAGAGCGGGTGTTACAGCACTAGTAGTAGTAATGATAATAATATCAATAATAACAACAACAATAAGAAGAAGAAGAATGAAGTAGAGTTCCTTTGAGGCCTTGACAGACCCAAAGAGCCGGAGCTTATCTCGGTTTCTGTAGCGCTATGCAGAACATGACACAAGATCATCCCCTGGACAGGCGCTTGTCTATTGCTAGTTTTACTCCCCAGCCCTTGCTGATACTCATTTACACCTGGATCAAGTGGAGCAATTGGAGTATATTTTCTTGCTCAAGGAAAATTCACGTCGGGTGTGGATGGGATTCGAACCGTGTACCTCTCCATCAGCAGTCCGACACCACCATTTGGCCACCGTGCCTCTTAATAATAATAATAATAATAATGAAGATAATAATAATATTTATTATGATATTATTATTATTAATAATAATAATAATAATAATAATAATAATAATAATAATAATAATAATAATAAATAACGATAATAATAAAATAATAATAATAATCTCAATCTCTCTCTATGTGGCGTGTTCCTTCAGGAAAGTGGCCTCCATGATGGCACATCTGTAAAGGTCTCTTTCCATGCTCATTCTCCCAGCTGTTGTCAGATCGGTATCCAGGTC
>JAUEKT010046629.1:0-15375 GCA_031762655.1 Doris verrucosa
TTTTAAGGTTAAATGATATACATGACTGTATATATATATATATATATATATATATATTTTAAGCAAGTTTATTTTATGTGGACTCCACTGTAACAGCTCTTCGCTCGTCAAGTGTCAACTTAAAGAAAAGGGAAATATCGCAATATCATGACCAAAGCATGCTTAGAACATAACAATCATAACATTAGACCATAAACTCATGCTTTTCACCACATAATATTTGTCAACGAAAAAAATTGCAGACTACTCCATTATCATTATTATTGATGAACTTTTTATTACTATTATAGAACATGTACAAGAAATGACAGATCTGATCAATAAACAAAATCGTTTGAATTTTTTTTTTCTTTTTAAATCTCATAATCTCATTTATAATTACAAAGTATACAAGCATACATAATCAATAATAATATGATTTACTCATTCAAATGAAAACTTGTTTGTGATAATGTGATTGAGCAAAGGTACAAATCAAGTAAAAACCATTCATTTCAACATTATGGCACACACCATCGTACACTTAACCTTCTAAGACATATTTTTTGTTGCTTGTAACTGTAACAAAATCAAAAGCGGAAATTTATAAGCTTACACCATAAAAAAGTAGAAAGCATACAACACAACAAACTTAAACAAACCGACCTCTATAAGTATAATACAAAGTGTAGGCCCGTATCTCATCTTTCACTTTTTAGTGCTAAATATTTTTAAGCAATATTATCAGCTATCATTAAGAAAAGCTAATAATACATTACACATAATTAACAAAAACAAACCAAAACCCTGATTTATGACTACATCCCCCCTACCCTAAGCCTTTGATATTAAAAATTTGTTACATTCACTCTTTTTGTACCGGTTACTTTTTCACATGAGCATAGCAATAGTACTCTACACAAATACCAGTAGCACAATCTACTGATGACACTTTCACAAACAAGACACTGAGTTTGAATCATTCAACATAAATTCCTTTTTAAGACAATATAACAAATGTTCAGCTAGTTGTATCCACATATTATTACGTTACTCCACACCACATTCATATTCATGCAAGTATTGTAGCATGTGATTCAGCATCAAAGTTGAAACAAACGCAGGGCGTACACACGATACATAAAGAACGGTATACTTAAATTTACAACCATACGCTACACTTTTGGTCGGCAGTGAACAGTAGCTGATGATAGGCAAAAAGTATTAATATTAACCACAAGGAGGGTTATGATATCAACACCTCTGGAAGTTCATCTCATTAACAATAACATTCGATTGGACGAATCAGAGTAGTTAACATAGTATTATGCCCCATCTATTCTTGTAACTGACAGTCTAAACTTTTAAGCATCCAATCGCGCTGCTTATTAGTTTGTCAGCTCAGGTTTTCCGGAATGAAATCGGTGCCCTTGATTGTTTAGATTTAGCTTTGGCGGGCTTCATTTCGCTGTTAATTTTCCATTTCCTTTTCACCTGCTTATTCTTCTTCTTTGAGTTGACGGTGGTAACGCCAGGTGGCAGTGGGGTGTGAATTGTGCTGGGAGACTTGGAGGTGCTCTGCGTAACCTTGGAAGCAGCCTCCTTTGGTAACGGATCTACTCTGTAAATCGTTGTGCTTGTGGTTGACTGTTTATTCACGTTTCTCTTGGGCGTAGTGGCAAGCAAATCCTTATTATTTTTTCGTGGGAGGGAAGGGGTCCTTCGTTTCACCACGGCTGCCGTTGGAACGCTGATCCTTTCAGCAGCATATTTGGTTGCTTTCTTTGGTGGCGGACTGTTGCCAGTTGCTTGATCTACGGTCGATCGGGATGTTGATCCAAGAGATGATGGAGATAAAGCCTTACTCTGTTTGTTGAGATTCTCTACAGACTTCTTTGGCAGCATAGGACTTTTAGAATTTTTTGAAGGCGTTTGTTTATCAGCGGGTTGAACTTTCCTATTGCGTAAACTCTTTTGGTTGAATGCCTTCAGGGCTGCCTCTGAGGAACGCGTATAGGGAAGGGCATTGGTGGAGGAAAGGGAAGATTGTGGCGATTGCTTTGCCACTCTGATCAAGCCTGCTTTTTTTAGTTTGGGCGAGAGAAGGTCAGTTGGCGTCGTGGTATTGGAAAGCTTGATTCTCTTTGACTCTGACAATGGTGTGCAATCTCTATCTTGGTATTTACTGGAACTACCATCTGCAGCAACAGTGTTCAAATTTGAAGTTTTCTTTCTTTTATGATTGTTTTTGCTTTTGAATTCTGAAGATTGATTAGCCACTTTCGCATCAAGCAAAGTGTCTTTCTTTGACTTCTTCCGTCCTCTTTTCTTGGTGTCAGGTTTTATCTCATCTGCTACCTTTAATGGCATTTCTGGTGGAATTGGGGAATATGATTTTGTATTAAATGAGATCTCATCATCCACTATCACATCATTTACAGATTTTATATTGTGCAAAATTAAAGGTGAATCCTCTGTGGACTTCACTTTAGAAGGAAGAGATTCGCTGCTTCGATGTCTTTGCCTGACTGAACTAGTCTGAGTTGGAGCAGATAACGCCAGAAGTGAAACTGGGTTGGCAAGTTTCCTTTTCTTTGTTGTTGGTTTATTCTTCATGAGAGCTGATGGATGTTTATTTGGCTGCAACCTCTCTTCACAGTCTGAAATTCCTTTTTTTTTTGGTTTTCTGCCCCTTTTCGCTTTAAAACTTGGAGCCACACCAATGTCATTACAATCCTTTTCCATGTTTTCAAAAGACAGCAATTTACAAATATCCGTATTTCCTGTTTTCCTATCGGCACATTCTTGCTCCTGTTTCTCTGGGCTGTCCTCCAAGTCCCACATAAAAGGAGAAGACTCAGACTTGCCCTTCAGGGCATTTTGCTTTCGCTCCAGTAATCGAGTATTCTCAGCTGACACCTCTTTACTAGATTTCGCACCCATTTCCTCATCAAAGTCATCCCACTCAAATCGACTGGGCCCGAGCTTCTCCTTGAGAGATTTCAAGCCACGTGAAAATTTTTGAAACTGCTGCTTCATTGAAGTGTTGTCATCATGGATACTAAAACGATCCTTCCCTTCTGCATTATGGGGAGCTGGTTTATTCGTTCTCTCATTCCTCGGCCCACTTGGCATAAGAGCCTGATTGAACACATTTTTGTTATAAGCAGTGTCCTCCTCTATAAACAAGTCATAGTCACTGAGGTCATCTTCTTCAGCAGCAGGGGATTTCGACGGCTTCCTTGGGTTATCGTTGTAAACAAACAATTCATCCTTCACTTTCACTTCCCTTTTCTGTCCCCTGAGTGAATCGCATATTTTCTCAGACTGCACGTCTTCAAAGCCATCCGACACGATTTGATCCATTGCACTGATGTTATCGGTGTCAAACAGGGAATTTTCCTTGCCCATTGTGTGAACATCCTTCCAGTCCTCAAAAGGTTCTGATAGCGTTTTCTCATTGTTAATCTCACTGTCTTCAACAGGTTCAGATAGCATCTTCTCATTCTTAATCTCATGGTTTTCCTCATTAAGAGTTTTCTCACTGTTGACCCCTCCGTCTTCAAAAGGCTCAGACAGTGTTTCTCCACTGTTAACCTCTCTGTTTTCAGAAGGTTCTGATAGTGTTTTTCTGTCTCCATCAGGCTCAGATAGTGTCTTAATCACTTCAAACGACTCAGAGGGTGATTTCCTAATATTTCCCTCTTCAAAAGATTCAGATTCCACTTTTTCATTATTGATATCACCATTTTCAAACGGTTCAGATAGTGTCTTCCTTTCTTCAAAAAATTCAGACAATATTGTCTGATCACTGGTCTCACAATCTTTCATAGATTCTGATAGCCCTTTCCCATTGTTTATTTCATTGTCTTCAAAAGGCTCAAGCAGTATTTTCCCATTGGTTACTTTAAATTCGGTAACAATTGAACTTCCTTCAGCTGAATTGCATCCTTCAGTATCTTGGGCTTCAGGGGACAAGGGAAGTTTCTTTGCCACAGATTCGATGTCCTGCTTCGTAGAGATGCCTTCAACCTTGTGTGTTATGTTTTCAGGGATTTCCTCTTGTTGATTTGCTAGCTGCCCCAATTCGGGACAGTCCATGCTTTGAGGTACTTCATCTCTTCTTGAGTTTTCTTCTTCAACAGTTTTCTGAATTCCTTTGCTTTCTGGACTTTGAGCAGCTGGAAGTTCTGGTTCATCAGCAGCAACTGCAGAGACAATACCACCAGCGATCGGATTTTCACTGGGATACGATGTTTTGTCGTTTTCTTCTTGTGGACCTTGGCATTCATCGGTGGTTTGTAGAGACAATGCCTTTGGCGATTCTAGCAGTGATTGGGCTGGATGTTGAATGACCGGGTCTTTGTCGCCTGAAAGGTCAACACCATCTCCATTAGATTCTTCTAATTCTCTTTGAGATTTTGAAACAGGATGTTGATAGTCAACCTCTTGCTTTGAAGCATCAGTTTTCTCTGAAATTAGATATTCAACTTGGGTTTCTAGAGATGATTCTGTTGGTATGTCTGGCAAAGATTGAGTTGAATGTTGAACGATGATTGGGTCTCTGCAATTGAAACTATTGACACTATCTGCAACAAATTGCTCTGATGCCTGTTTGATCAGGAAAATATCCTCCAGAGCTTGAGACTTCGAATCAAGACGCTGATTTTCACCCTCTTGCTCTGAGTGGCTGTTTTCTCTGAACTGGTGAGAAATTGTTGATTCAGTGACTAAGGTGTCTACTGTCAGAGGTAGGCCTAAACGAGATTCTGGAGAGCTGGTTTGATCTAAATCATGAAAGTCCTCACAGTTTGTATCATTCATGACCTGTTTATCAGATGTCTCTTGAACACTGCTATGGTTTTCAGCATCACCATCTTGCTCCATGAAGACAGTACCTTCAATGTTTCCAAGACACTCATTTTCCTCAGTACCGAGTCCTTGCTCATGCCCACTTTCATCATTCTCATCATTCAGGGGAGCATGGCAAGGGGACGCTGCCATCTGTTCCTGCTGTGGGCTGTGCTGATCCAACCCTTGTTCTAGGACATGAGGGTACCGGTCATCTGGGAGAATTTCATCTGATGCGTGTTGGTCCGTCACCGGTGATTTAGACTTCTGAACTGTGTTACTATTCTCCATAGACGAAGTTTGCAAATGGTAGTCAGAGAGGGTGATTTGCTCCTCGGGCATGTCATCTTTATCAAAACTTTCTTGCTTGGTAGAAATTGATGTTGACATACTTGAAGAGTGTTTCGACACTTCTCCAAGATCTGCTGCATCAAGGGTATTTAAGTTAAATTCTTGTATGTCTGAGGCTGAATTGTCATTAATATAATGAATGGAAATTTCAGGATTTTCCTCAGCTGTTTCAGTGACGATATTTGATCCAGATGTAATGAAGGAGTTCTCTTCATCAACAACCGGTGATGTATCCTCCATAGGACAGTCACTTTCCATTCCTTTTCCCTCAGCAACTGCATTATCGTTTTCACTGACAGAGTCTCCGGTGACTAAATCAAAGGAATTGACTGTTCGATGTTTCATAACATCTTCTCTTGCTTCTGAAGTGTCATCATTGGCTGAAGGAATATCAGAGGAGGGTACCATCTCAAAGTCTCTGTGTGAATCATCTGATATCACAGCAAGACCTACGCTCATTGTTTCATCGTTGTCTTTGGACTCAGTGGAAGAATCAACAATGTTTTCATGGGCATTCAATTCTTCATCTTCAGGGGTGTGGGTACATGCTTGGGGATTTTGCTGTTCTTCTTTGGTGCCTTCTTCGTTGGGTGTGATGTAATGAGATGATAAACTTGAAAAATCTACCTGACTGTCTGAAGTTTGAAATTCTGATCCTGTAATTCCTTGTACACTTTGAAGTTTACAATCAGGCCTGTTTCCATAACTTGTCACAGTGCCCACAGCATCAATTTTGCTATAAAAATCAGGAACCAATATATCATCCCTGACAGATTGTTCCTCTTTTTCAGGACTAGTTGATGTCTCAAGGGCTGCATTTCCTTCTTTCGTCTCAATGGCCTCCAAAGGAAAGTCTTCATTTGAACTGACATTTTCTGAAGCCCGTATTTCAAAAGACTTTTGCTCAAAACCTAATAATTCTGTCTCCGATGGTACAGTTGAAGGCTTTTTATTTACATCAAGATTTTCAAAATGCGCTTCATAGTTTTCTGAACCATCGATATCACTTGATGAACACACCTCTTTTACTGTTTGTAATTCAGACGCTTCTTTCTCTGAAGTAATATTTTCTGAAGGCAGTGCTTCGACAGATCCTTCAGAACCAACATTTCCTGAGTTAATTTTACATGTTTCTCCTTGAAAGCTGATACCAATCAAGTCTGACGACGAATTAGTGTTTGTTGATTCTGCAACACCATGGCTGGAAATGATGCTTTCCCTCAGATCTGTTTGTGGCAATTTTGCTGTTGAGCAAACATTACTTCCAATTTGATTTACATAGGATTCTACCACATCCTTAGCATCTTCATGCAATTCCGTTTCAAAGGTTTCAGACTCTAAAATTCCTGTTGACAGAGAAAAAGATGTGATTTCTTCCGTTCCAGAGGAAAGTCCACAAATGCTACCTACAAGATCTCCTGACGCCTTAACAGTCTCTACTGATGAGTTCGTTTCAACTTCTGTACTGAAACTCTTTTCATCAACTTCATTTTCAGCTTTTGAAGGGGACACAGTCTTTGCATTCTCTGTATTTGCCAGTGGTAACGCTGAATTGGCATCCTCCTTTTCTTCATCAGCTAGTGTCGATGATAGTGTTTCCTCGTTTTGGATTTTCTGCGCATCAAGATGGCAAGTTTTAGAGTCTGAATCTAAAATCGGTTGCAACAAACTTGTCATCTCATTCACAGATTCCTTACAAGAATCTGGGCCTTCGTTGCTAGTGCTTGATGAAATATTTACACTATCAGTGCATTGGGCAGGCTGAGGATCACTTTCTTCCTGACCTTGTGTACTGTCACTCGAGGTCGCTTGGAGTGAATTTGAGTGGACAATCGACTTGCACATTGGTACTGTTCTATCTTCAGATTGCCTTGGGTCAGATTCCACCAGAGTTCTTGGCTTGTTGCCAGTGTCTGTGTCGGCAGCACCGTTTTCTTTCATCACAGTGGTGAGAGAGCAGGGTGTTGGTGAAACTGGCTTGGATGTGGAGCATTCTCCCATTGTTCCTCCAATGAAATTTTCAACTTCCATGTTATTCAAACTTGCCCTCTGACTATCAAAACGTGCCTCAGTTTCCAAATTGACATCAACAGCGCTTGTTTTTGTTGTTGTCTGAATAGAGGACACTGAAATATCTTTCAAATTGTTGTCATTTCGGTGGGATGATATGACTGAAGGACCATCACTTTCACAAGATATGTTTTCCAGAGTTTTCGCATTACCTTCATTTCGGTCCGACTCTAATGTCGTATTGAGGCTTTCAGAAATATCATCAACAGACTTTTCTTCTATTTGTTTAATGACAACATTACCTTTTGGAAGATTGAGATGAGGCACAAGGGAGGAGTCTTCTTTCAGATTGGTTGAACCCATTGATGTCACTTCGTGTTTCACAAATGTAATCTCTTCTGAAAGCTCCGTCTTGCCAATGTTTTCCTCTGTTTCTTGCTCTGACTTTCCACAAGTGTCAGGAATAATTCTATCCTCGTTAGTTGGAAGAAGCTTATCGACCAACTCTGTTCTTTCTAGTCGGACAGCACAATTTAACAGGGAGGGCTGAATGCAAGGTGTGCTTGACTTGCTTTTACCTTCCTCCTGAGGTGATGGAGATGTTTCTTCTGAACTTGGTCTATCATTACTTGTACTTTCAGTCATCATCTGGATTGTGTTGATATCGAGCTTCTGACCGAGATTAACGCTGCAACGCCGTTTCGTAACAGAGGACAAAATTTCATCATCTCTCTGAGTTCCCTTGATAACAGCACCACGAGACATGCCTGAAGCATTGCTGAGTGTGCTTGCTTCTGTCTCAGCCAGGCTTGCTCGATCAGAACTTGTGTTGCTTTCATCTGGATCATTACTGTTGTTATAAAGTGCGGATTTTACGTTTGGTCTTTTGGGTAAAACAGATGTTGAATGGTCTAACTTTGGGCTACCAGTTTTGTCCAAAGACTGCATGATATACGATTCAAAGGAAGCTTGGAATGACGGCATAGGCGGAGATGACAACTCTGCAGGTATGGGATCTTCAACATCGATAACATCTTCTGGAGTGTCACAATGTTGCTCTAAGCCTTTAGAATACCTTTCAATTTCCTGTTCTGAAATCCTACGAACTGAAACCACCGGAACAAGACTTTTGTCTTTGCTTTCAGTTGAGATGGAAAGAGCAGACATAGACATCGACCTTCGTTTGGAGACCTCACTGTTCACTAAGCGTTGGCCCGAGCGCTTTCTGAATCTTGTCTGAGGGGGAGCTGAAGGTGAACTATCACTGTCTAAATCTTCACTGGCCAAGTAGTCTTCATCATCCGTATTTGCAAGGTTTGAGGAGAGACAAGAGTCATCATTTTCAGAAGATGGATGGCTTGGTGTGAATGATTCGCACCTCCTGGTCATATGAATCCTTGGCAAAGGCCTCTCTGCTTTTTTTAAACTTAGACCCCGACTTGCCGTCTTGCGTAAGGCAGATTCGCCGCTGGAAGACGCTTCCCCACTTGACAACAAGGGCGATGGACGAAGTGAAGCCTGTTTTGATAAGCATTTCCTTAGGCGATCTCGAACTGATTTTGCTGCTTTCTTTTTACTCTTTAAAGCAGATGCCAATTTGGGGCTGAGTTTCCCCATCTTCCCACTGTGCTGACGACTAACTAAACCCCTGGATGATGCCAAGCGCATGCTCCAGGGGCGAGCTGTTCCCCGTCTGGGAGATGAGTGTTTCATTTTATCGTAGATGATTTTCTTGTGGTTGGGCACATGAAGCATGTAATGTTTGAAAGTGTTGAAGCTTTTTTGACACAAATGACAAAAATATGAATTACCGTCGGCCAATGCTTTTGTGGTATACGGCATCAAATGCTTTCCAGCGTAGTGTTGAATAAGCATCCTCTCATTTGGACAATGTTTCTTACAGGCCACACAAATGAAGCCCTCCTCTTCGGGATCTTCACTGGCTGTGTGCCATGCAGAATCATCCTCCATCTTAGTAACTAAGTTCTTTTTAGAAACGGAGGCTTTTTTAACACCAGTCTTGTCATAAGGAGAAATAAAGGACTCATTTATGAAACTCTGTATAGGCTTCAACGTATTTCGATCCCTTAGTTTTGGAGGGGTTCCGCGGAGAGAATCGTCTTCATCTTGATATTTCATCTCAAATCCAGGTGACTGATTTCCATCTCCTTCTCCTTGTGATGAGGACTCATCTGCATTCTCACTCGTATTTAGTAGGACAGTCTCTCCACCAGACTGAGGTTTGCTACAGTTTGATGCCTTTCTGAAGAAAGAGGAAGAACCTTCATTTTTTTGTGATTGTGTTTTGGGGTGGAAAATCTTGTTCTCATGAGATGTCAGAGTTGTGATAGAACCAGGCTTTGATGTTAAACTTTTACTAGTGCTTTGCTTGATGTTTTGAATGTTGTTATGAAAAACTGCTACATTCACAGCTGGAAATTTTCTGTGAAAAGGAGGTCTATGGGATGTGTCTTGAATTTTGCAAGGGTCTTTCAATTCCACCAAAACTTCGAAATCACTGGCTTCTGCATCTGAATCAAAATCCTCCGTATTTCCCAAGTTTCCCTGAGCCACATCTGCAATGACGCTCAATACATTCTCCAACGTCCTTCCAAAAAGTGGTCGAATCTCTCCAGGTTCCAAATCATCTTCATAGAGAAACGATTTATGAACACTCTTTTTCTCTGCAGTAGAAATTTTAGTATAACATTCTTTCCAATGGCTATGCAGGCTCTCAAGTGAGCAAAGCGTCTGTGAACAAACGTTACAGCGATAAAACTTTCTTCCTCCAGACCCAGAAATTTCAGAGTAACTCGGAGGAGGTATTGATTTCGATTTGTCTGTCTTTGAGGAATTTTCTCTGGAAGAAACATTGTCTTTAGCCGCTGTTGAGGAGGTGATAGAATCTGTCTTGCTAGGTGGACTTTTGACAACACAGGCAGTGGTTGTGCCAGACTTTGGAGAGATCTGGGAAATTGCTGTAGCTGCGGATAAAGATTCCATCACGGCTTTGGTATTCAAGGAAGGATATGGGAATGGGAGGGACATTTCAGGCACTTTGCTATTATCTTTGATTTCTTTCTTAATTAATGATTTCGGAGTGCTTGATCTACTAGAACTTGCAGACGGTGAAGATTTGCCTTTCAAGGTGGCATTCTTTATGTCTGGCGGGACAGTAGGTACCCGTTTGCAGGTTGAACGATGTTGTTTGATTCCTGCATCACTTATGCACAGTTCGAAACATCTCAAACACTGGAAAACAGTTGTGGTCTCAAGGCCAGCTTTTGCTGACTTGGCTCGATCTTGTTCAATTTTGTTATTGTACACACTTGATGATTGGAGACCGGGTTTACAAACATTTCTAACATGCTCTCTCAACTCCTCTAACTCTCCAAATGCTAAACTGCAAATAATACATCTGTATGTGGCATTGTTGGAAGCATCCATCATAACCTCCCCTTCAATTTGTTCTTTCCGCATTTTTTCTCTCAGCTGCTCCACTATTGTCAGATTGGACGCTGATTCTGTCGTTTGTGGCATAGAGATTGACGACACGTTTGTTTTCATCTCTTCAGGAAATTGCCTTTGGTTTAAAGTATTAGAATCAGCATGAGGTTCTTTGTACAGAGGTTTGTGGTGAGATTTGAATTGCAGCAAAGCATCTTTTGGTTTGAGATCATAGGATGGTGTAACATTGTCTAAGGTACCACTACGTTTGTCAATACATGAAGTCACAGAGCTCTGCATCGAATTCGCCTGACAGACAGGCATATTTCGCACTTGAGATCTTATCATACTTTGTCGGGATGGAGAGTAAATTCTATTTGAAACAGCTGATTGTAATGTTCCTTGATTTTTCTTATTCAAATCTTCCACTTCTATATTTATATCTGGGAATGTATTTGAGAAAATGCCAGAGTCTTGCAGCAGCTCCTTTATGATTGTATCATCTATGCCAGTGATAGATCCTGAAAGTTCATCGGATGGCAAGGCTGATTGGCTCTGGGAATTGAGGCTATCTGACTCGGTGGAAGTGATGACATTATGGGATGGAAATGGCAGAGATTCTCTTGAATTATTCACAGATAAATCAAACTGCTGTTGCTGATTCTTGCCGAGAGTCGGCTGGTATTGGTTTTGTTGGCTGGATGATGGATTTGGCTGTCTTTGTGTGACCTGTTGTGCGTTGTTGGTGTCTTTCTGGAGGAGCATTTGTTGAATAGACACTTTGGGAGGTACGCGGGACTGAAAATTGAGGAGGCTGGTTTGTGGCGCTGTCCCGAGGATTGATTTCGGTTGACCCTTTTGGGTTGGTAACTTGGTATTAACATTTAGCAGTCCTTGTGAAGACGGGTTGATAGTAACAACAGACCCTGTCATTTGTTTTGAGAAAACCTGTTGCTTCTGTTGTGGTGGAGGAATGCCCAGCGTTGCCTGCAGGTTTCTGTAGTTTTCAGCTTGAAACCTGGTATTTTGGAGGTTGTCTGCCTTTCGATTGTCCGTGGCCAGTCCCCTTTTTATTTGTAATAGTTGTTGAGCTGGCTTGATATTCTTAGGCGTGGACAGGGCAAGAGAAGATGATGGTAATTGCAATGGCAAAGATGACTTTGATGTAGTAGGGCGATGCTGCTCAAGATTCTGTGCTGGTTTCAACAATGTGGAGACAGTAGGGAGGCCTTGTGCACCAAGCTGCTGAGAGGAATTCTTGCCCATTGACTGCAACTGCAAGGTGGCTGGAAGTGCTTTCTGTTGCTGCGAACCGGTTTTGATCTGAGTCATCGCATACTTTAGTTGTGCATTTCCTGTGATGTTCAACGCTCCCTGAGAAATTTGTTTATTTTGTGAATTTGAAGGAAAAGGAGAAGTTTCACTGTCACGAACATTACCCGGTGGGATTGAGAGTTTGATCTGTTGTTGAAAACGAGGCCCCTGTGACTGCCTTTGAGAATTTGAAGCAGATGCAGGTGATACCCTTGCTTTCCCCTGAGGCACTGATTGCTGTGAGGCAGACGTCATTTTTCCCTGTTGACCTTGTTTAAGTAAACTGAGACGATAATTACTGGAGCTAGCCGCACTTGGAGAGAAACTTTGCTTATTGATAGTTAAAATTTTTCCAAGCTGCTCAGCACTAGCCTCATTGGGATTCGGACGTTGAGGATTGGACTGAAGAATGTTTGGCCAATTCCGATTTTGAGGAACACTTGGCGCGGAGTAGGGTTGGGGAGGTTCACTGTAAACAACTTTTCTAATGGGAGTGTTGAGCTGATTGTTTTTGATGGACTGAAATCGCAGTTTACTTAACAAAACTTGTGAACTGGACAACTCATGAGAGGAGACAGCATCATATAAATTATATGCCTTTGAGTTGGCAGCATCATCCTTTTTCTTGCCAGGCCCTTCTACTTGGGAAGAATTAACTGGCAAAGCATTGAAAATATTTTTGGAAGATTTGAGTCTTTCTTGCAAGTATTTTTTACAAAGCATTTGAACATTATCTAACACATTGTCAGGGTTTAAGTATTCTGGCCTAAGCATATTGAGTAACCTTTCAACTTCATAAAGAGTAGCAGGGTTCACAGTACCCGGATCGGCATTGACATTCTTTGTGCAATTACCACAGCAATTATGTTGTTCATCGTAAAATTTCCCCACAGATTCATAGGATTCTTCTGAGGGCTTTAGGGCGAAGGCTGTTAGCACACACATCCGGGCCATTTTGAGAGAGGTGTGGTGGACAAGACAAGCCAGTTTGCTGCAGATAGCGGCCATGTCACTCTTCCTGGCAATGGCGCTTTCAGAGTTGCCTTGTCGCAGACTTGTCTCCATCTGCCCTTTGTCAACGTTGATCGCAAAAATGCACATGTCCACATACAGCTGCAAGTAAGCTCCACCACACTGCAAGGAAAACAATCGAAAAACAAAGTTAGGCAATTGTCAGTGAGGAACACAATTTAATCTACATATCGTCGTTGATAAGACTTACTGGCATAAGTGACTTTGTTGTCAATGTCACTTACTCTAGGACGTGTTATCAATGACAATATGTATGAAAGCCACGGCTTAATTGTAACATGCTTCGAATCATTGCAACTCGGCAAAACCTACAAAAAACACAATCTAATTTATCCCTGAAAACCATCTGCTGAATTGTACATGCTTTGAACAATTGCAACTCTGAAATATACATTTCTCAAAGTTTAACCAAAAAAATTCAATTTCATCTTTTGCTCATAGCATTTGCATGTTTGTGCAAACCTGTCTAATTTGGACTACAAAATGAGTAACAATGTCAAATATCAAAATTACATAACATTGATTGTTGTTTTTTTATCTATCACATGTGTCTTGCCTTTGAATGTCTTCGCCCAAGCTAGCAACAAACTCTTCTATGCACACAAACAAAATGTTCTTTCTTCGCTTCAAATCAGATGGTTACTTTCTAAGTTACAAATTACTAAACCACTGAAATTTTCGATGACCACTTTCGCAGAGGGAGGAAAAAAGGTCTGTATTGCTTAAAGGGAATAGGACTTGAGATAAAGATATAAACAAATAAAAACAGGAGAAAAAAAATAACAGCATTGCCATTGAAGAGTTGAAGAATGACATACAATGAGCAATGAACAAATGAACATGTATAGATCTAGAGAACTAGCCATTCTATAAATGGAGAAAAGGGAGTCTTCTGGATCATCCCATATCAACTGCAGGTCCACTCAATTGTCTGGAATCCGATGAAATCACGAAACTCTGAAACCCCTGTTTCTTACAACACAACCTACCCTGACAACTAATCCCTACATAAACCAATAATTTCTGATGACGGACTTGTTTCCATTACTCTTTTTGTGCGTAGGCAGGGGGAAGAGGAAAATTTGTCTAGCTGTTTAACACGTGGTTTTTAAATCCAAGGAAACAAAGGCGTATTGCTTTTATTCTGCAGGCTGTTAATGAGAGCTACTGGCAGGTACACTTCTTCCTCTTTTCTAAACTAAGCAAGTAAGATGGGTTCTTTACCTGTTCTCGAAGCACATCAATGAAGAAAATGACTTGCTCTGTAGATTGGGAGAGCTTCGCAATAGCCCATGCACTTTCCTTGAAGCGATCTTTTTCTTTGTCTACTTGGACTTGCTGTTTGATCCAAAGTCGAAGCAACTCCTAATGTAAGACATGAAGACAACAAACAACTCATATAAGAATCAAGACAAATTGGCAACCTTTTACAATTAAAAGATAAAATATGACAACATAAACTTATCACAACATGCAGACAGCCATAAAACATTCTGAATAATGAATACTTGACAATCTTATTGGAATAGTCTCATTCAAGGCAAACAACTAAAATATTCTCACATTTCTTAGAAAACAGGTTGGCACTTTTTATTAATATCAATTGCATTTTCAACCCCTTTCCTCTTAGTATTTTGCTTTCAAAGGCTCAAATCATAAACAAAGTTAACCCAATAATATACCGTTTCCTGACACAGTGGTTGGCAATTATGATTACCAGTCTATTGCCATTTATCCCACCACTAATCCCCTTATGTTTAATCCTGACGAATAAATCTCTGATTTTGTTAATTCCTATTACTTGTATTTTCAAGCTCCTTACAACTGTTACTCATTCAAAATTATCTCGGGCCATCTCATTTTAAATTGCTTCTTCTGTCTTTCAATTTAGATATTGAAGAGTCAGGAATTTTGTATCTATGTGAAAGGGTTGAAGACGACGAAATTGGGCGAGGAAACCTTGAAATATTTCTATCTTGATCTATTTGTGCTTTGAGGTCATTGTCAGTACCTCCATCTTTACTGGCTACATTCTCAAAGTAAGTGAAATTCTTGATTGCTTCACCAACATTGTTAAACAATAACAAAGGTACCAACCATCACCATATTAAATACCCATTGTATGTCCTGCCTGCTTGCATTTGATTTTCTTACTCAAAAGAGCATAAGAATGAGCCTATGGATGTACAAACTAATCACAAGGAGACTCTAAAGAACAGCTGCTGCATTTGATCTTCAAATGAAATAAAAGAGTAGACATCTATGACTGCAGACCTGCCACTATGGTTTAAGGAAAAATCAGGATACCCAGTCAAAAAAATCAGTATTTGAGGGGAAAAATCAGGATCAACTAATACGATGAAGAATCTAATTTATAAAAAATCAGTATTT
>JAUEKT010047740.1:0-13870 GCA_031762655.1 Doris verrucosa
GTGGCTACTCGTACGGGACCGTACTCAAAGAAATCATTCTATTCGTACGGCATATTTCCGGATGTGTTTCGTTTCGTTCTTGTCTTTAGGCACCGTTGGGAGGATACTGCCGTACGAATAGAATGATTTCTTCGCGTACGGTCCCGTACGAGCAGCCGCGCCCTTAATGCCCAACCCCACACAAAAAAGTCAGATGAAGAAATCGATTACACAATGACCAGACTTTGTTGACAATCGGCTGTATGGCTGAAGCCGAGATGGTGACGGTTAACCTTACTCGTGAAGCCTTGGCGGTCGTGACAGTGACTGACAGTCTTGACTGCTTGGGGTCATGATCGGTCATATGACCGGTTATGGGGGTCTATAATCGGTTAATCGACGATTATGAAAGCTTCTGGTCATGCACAGGCCTAATTTCTATTACTCTGAGTTAACTATTTAAAACGAAGTGGCTGCTGGTACAGGACCATACGCAAAGAAGTCATTCTATTCATACGGCATTTCCGCTTAGATCTAGATCTCTATGTTTCGTGTCGCTTGTTTTTAAACCTCACTCACTCCCTCAGATAGTTCTATATTTAAGATTCAGCAACACTAACGGTTGATTATGAATCTAGATCTAGATCTAGCCTTTACCTAGTCGTATTAATTTCTGTGTCCTAAATTTAGTTACAGCTTTAGTGTAGATCTATGTCTCACTCTGAAATAAAGGGAGGGTAATTTCTTGTAGAGAGTGGGATCTCTGCCCTCTCTCTCTCTCTCTCTTTCTCTGTAAAATAGAACTCTTACTCGATTGAAACCGAAAGCAGCCTGAATTGCCAAGGCGAAAATTAAATGGAAGCAATGTTACGATAACACTGCCGTACGAGCAGCCACGGCCTAACTAAAAGTAGAAAAAAACCCATTTAGACTAGATTCTATCTAGATCTAGATCTAGATACACAGTATCGTCTGGAATTTAACGCAAGAAACTTAACAATTGCCAGATCTAGATACAGTAGAACATGGTTACAGCGGGACCTTTTGTTCCAGAAGAAAATCGCGCTGTAGGGGTGTTCCCACTATAGGGATGTAAAGAAGAATAAAAGCGAAAAATAGAGGGAAAAAACGAGGTTACGCTGCGAGCTCCCCCACTCCCACCTCTCTTCGCTGCCAGAATGCTACCGGTGCCAAGTCAGTGCCAGTCAAGAGTTTCAAGTGGGCCCAAAGCTGACTACCAGCCAGCTGTTTTAGACTTAATTTGAGCGAGAGCATCTTACAGCCCAAGTTTATTAAGCTTAAAATAACTTGGAGCTCGTTCAATCTCTCCCGCTGTATCCATGTTCGGGCCTTTCCTGGTCAGAAATTTGTCCCGTTAAATCCACGCACAAGTAATAGAGTTTATATAGAGAATAAAACGGGGATTCTGGCAAGGTCCCGGTGTAGGGGTGTTCCCACTGTATCGGGTGCCGCTGTAGATGAGCACTACTGTAATACAGTAGTGACCGGCAATGTGTCCGCCGGCTAAGTGTCCGTTTCGCCTCTATGTGGCCGTTTTCGCCGCGAAACCAAATTTTTTATCTGTAAAATATACCTCTATGTGGCCGGTTGAAAATCAGGAATTTCGCCTATGTGGCTGTTTCGGATGACAAAAATATTTCATTTCTCATCAATTTTCTCCTGCAAACAGCCGAAATTAATGCATGAAGGAAGGTGAATAAGTCGTCGTATTGTCCAATCCAAACTTGAGGGTATAACACCCTCAGGACAAGTCCAATGCTAGCATATTAGGATACAGATGTGCATGTTACGTCACTTTGTGGAGTAAGCAGCCATACAGCTCTCGTCCATTTACATGCTCGCCCTTTGTCTTGAGTGACCGTCTGTTCCTCCGCCTATGGCATTCTCTAGAGGAGGCCATGCTCCACCCCTTCCTCTCGTCCACCCTGTGAACGCTTCACCGTTCGTCATCCAGGTGTCAATAATGACTGGTCGAGTCATTTTTTCAACGGGTTGTTGCCACTTGGTCTTCTGACCATGATTGGTTGTTGAGGTAAAGAGTGAGGCGGGTTTCTTGTCCTTACACATCACTAGATATTATCCTATTTTAACTCAATTTTATTGCTGGTTATCTATCTACATTGGGGCTGGCAATCGCTTGGTTTCAGTTTCAATCCGTGGTTTAAACACATAGAGATGAAAAAGACAGGGCATCTTTGCTTTTGTCTTTGAACATTCTCATCGTATGAAAGTCTGCGCAATCCTCACGGATCTATAATATCCGCATTTGCATCACTTGGTTACTGATTGCTGGGTAGATGCACTGAAATCTACTTTTGAAGTCCCTCTCCATTCCACCATATGCATAATATTATCAACATATTTTGGCCGTGGACCTTCCCAATCAGCTGGGAAATCGGATTTCGCCTATGTGGCCGTTTCGGCTATGTGGCCGTTTTTGCTGCTTCCCGACCACCGGACACATAGCCGGTCACTACTGTATTAAGTTATTTATTTAATTTTTGTTAAAGAGGGTGACATAAATTAATGATTTCTTCATATGCACTAAAAGAAAATTATGTTTCTTTTTAACCGTTTCTCTCTCACCTTCTTATATGAGGTCATAAGATAGTGTATGTGTAGGTCTTGGTTGTTTTTCATTCTCTGTAAAGGAAAAAAATCAGTTGAGCACTATGTATGTTTTCTTTTACATTGAATGACTACAGAAATTCTCATCATGACCTTCAGCCGAAGTAGTATTTATGAGTACAGGCATATTTTACCATTTAAACAATTACCAGTATTTGATTTTTTTTAAATTGGAAAGTGTTATAGACTACTAACTTTTTAAATATTTTACTCTTTCAGTGAAAATCGTCTTGTCATCCCTAAAGATCCACATTCCCTGGCCTCCAGCTTTATTAAAGTTAGAAGTATCACATTGAACAAAATGGGTGTGTCATGGGAAGACATAAGGAGGATCTGTTGCATGTTCCCTGCCCTCGAAGAACTCCATGCTTGTTTCAACAAAATAGCTCACCTTAGCCCTCCCACTGATGAATTGAAAGGCCTGAGAATTTTAGATCTGCTCACAAATGCATTAGATGATTGGCATGAAGTGCTCAAGCTTGGAAATTTATCACAGTGAGAATTTATTGCGTTTGAAATGATATGGTTTATCCTTGATTTGTATTAGGTCATCATGGAAATGTTTAAATATTACAAGTGTGTAATAGTTGTCATGTAAGAAAACCAAATCAATTAGAGATTAAGATAGAAATAAACATTTAAAAGACCAAAAGCAAATATCATTTTACATAGATCTATTCCAGCGTAAAATTGTTGATAAATGTTAGTACGCTTTATCTGGCTATATGTAGAAAACAAGCGTCAGGATTTTCAGGTGAACTTTGCAAACTTTGCTAGTAAGATTCATTCAATGTTATTTTAGCATTTCTGATAAAGTGATATGAAATTTATGGAGGTTTTCTTTAGATATATCAATAAAGAAATAGAATGAGTAGTCGCTGGAGTAGTCACAGTAATCATTTAACGATATGTGATTGCTGTACAGTTAATTCATAACATTTTTTACTTTTATCTAAGTTTGTATTCACCTTTACTTGAAGTCCTCCACCTTGATTTAAACTGTCTGAATTAATGTTTGCCGTTTTCTCAGTGGTTATTACTTCTCCACTTCCATTTATTGGGGCTCATTTTATGGGGGGTAACAAGTGTATGTCATTAAGAGTACATGCTTTTGGCATCATTTTCACAAACTGTCTAAATTATTTGATTTCCTTTATCCTCAGTCTAGAATCTTTATTAATTAGTGAAAACAAAATCAAGACTGTGTTCTTCCCTGACTGTCAATCAATGGACCAAACACAGTTGTTCAGTCAACTTAAAATCCTTGTGATCAAAGAGAACTTAATAACAGAGGTAAGTTTTTTAAATATTCAATTTATCATCATATCAATCCTTCCTATGATTTAATTTTTTTTTAAGTTAGTAAAAACATGTATTCAAGCCATTGGTTTGGTTTTTTTCTCCTTTTGTGGAATTTATCACAGAAAATGTTCACAGAAATTAAGACGGTCATAATGAATTTTCAATTTGTATAAATGTTTAAGCATTGTTATAATGGTACAGCCTTAAAACATCTGATAAATGTTTTTAGAGGGCGAAATATGTCTTTGCATTAATATTTCAAATGAAGCTTAGCATTTAATTTGTCTATTTTGTTTGTTGTGTTTTAGTGTAAGTTTTTCTAGGGTTTTTTATAGTAAAATATGGAAAACTGCAAACATGGTAATCAATCTGATCCATACCTTCATCAAAAATTAACGTTTTGATTATTCAAAGGCTATTTTATTGTGAAAATTCAAATAATAAGATAAGTCATGAGGTCGTTCAGGTATAAAAGGACAATTACTAAATCATGAAATGTATTGCGTCAGGAAGTGATGATGGAGTTGCAGAGAACAAAAACAAATGTAGCAAACAGATAGTGTTATCAACTGAAGACAAAATTTGGAGAGATACGTTCACACAGAGAGATGGGGCATCTGTTGGAATTTCTAAGTAAGGGTCGCTTAATAGGATAAATACAAAAGTTAGACTCAAGTGCCTGATTTTTTTGTTTCTTACTTTTGTTTCTGTTGCAGTGGTCTTCCATTGATGAGCTCAACAAACTGCAGAAACTTGAGGAACTTCAGTTGGCCGGCAATCCAATCATCAAATCGTACAACCTTGAAACTGTCAGACAACTACTCGTGGCCAAGCTGAGAAACGTGACACTGATCAGTCGAACGCCAGTAATGAATCTTTTCATGATTGTCGGAGTTGTATTCATTTTAAAATTTTCGACACAAAAGTGTATTTGATGCTGATAGAACTATAAATTATAATACAGACAGAAATAATAAGAAATGTCAAATAGTTTTATAGCTGAGAAAACTTAATTCTCATTCAAGAGAACCTGATTGCACTTTTTCACATTACTCCTCTTTTATCATTTAATTACTGAAAATAACAAATTTCTTTTAACATATTTCCTGTTAACTTCAATGATTATGTCAAGAAATTTTATACGTCCTTTTCTTTATTCAGAGACTTAATTAAATTTCATTATTGAAAAGCTTGTTAACGTTTCTTTAATTGACATATACAATGTGTTTTAGAATACTTACCAGTCTCTATATGTTGTTTTTTCATCTTTATATTTCTCTAACAGATAACGTACGATGAAAAAAAAGGAGCAGAGATAGACTATCTCAAGCGTTTCGGTGCAGAGTGGAAGAAGAGTGGCGGTGATGCAGATTGGCAGAAGAGTAAACCATCGCAACAATTTTTAAATGATCATCCTTCTTTTCAAAGACTTTTGAAAAGTATGATATTAATTTTTATCACTTTGTTTAAACCAAAGAAGACATTATTAAGGATGCACAAAATTACATACTATTTTCCTATTGATATCAGAGATATGTCATGAAAGTAGTAAAAGAAATTTTTAATTTAGCCTTTACTTTAAACTGTTGGTAGTCTTGCTTTACTATATAAAGGTTGTATGTTATTATATCAGCCTATTTAGGATTTTTTTGTTATTTGATGATAAGATAATTCAGGGTTTTAAGTGAATAAGCAGAAATTGTACTGAAAATGATGTAAAAGAGAAAAGATGAAAAGTGTTGAGTGTCAACCTTCAGTCATTAGATAAACATAACATGTAAACTTTTTTTGCATATTGTCCAAAGGATGGGGTGCTCCTGAGGATTCAGAGTTGGAAGAAAAATCAACAGCTCTAAAAGATAATTTGTTAGGTAAGGATCTTTTGATTTCTTTAATTTTGAGAAAGAATCACCTTGACTTTCTTACAGTGTCGTGGTATGTTTTAATACTTTTTAAAGGGAGCCTCTCTTAAGGAGACTGAACAAGTTGACACACTGGCTAACTTACACTTTGACCGAGAGGTGTTAAGTTACAGCACCATTAAGGGATTTCTAGTACTTGCTTTGCAAACACGAAATTTTATCATATTTGTTATTAAAACAAGATAGGTGATGAAATATGTGATACAAAAGTGTTTCCTTACAATTCCAATGTTATTGAAGCAAAGAAAAGCAACGTTTAGGCAAAAAGGCAATTGTGGACAACATGGTCTGAGCTTAAAGTTAACTCTCCTTTTGCAAGGGACGTGATTCTGGAATAGAATTTAAGAAATAAAGACTTGCAGAGATTATCGGGTTTCGTAGACTATCTTTTACCAAAAAAAAAAAAAAAAAAAGTTTTTAAATGGGCATTCAGAGGATTGATTTAATTGGGTTTCATTTAAATAGCATGCATTTAGTTGATAAGGTATTAAGGCAGTCACTATCGCAGTCCATGCTCATTTATTTATGTAAAATAAATTTGGAAGCAGGTGTTCTCTCTTTGAGTGCCTGTGCAAATGGCACAAATATCCGTATTAAGGGATTTCTAATTTACTTTTTGGTATTACAGATTGCTTTTTATTATGAAGATTTAAATTATCGCTTTTTTTTTTAATGGAATTCGGAATGATGTTTAAATCGAGATCTAGATCTGGAAATGAAAAATTAAGGAATATGGTTTGATTGAAAATAAATGTGATATGTATTTGTGAAAGTTTAAAGAAACAAAGAGAGACTAGGAGCACACTGTTTGTTCTGAATTTTATCGTTAGGGGGTAAAGTGACCTAGTGGCAAAGGCATTGTCCTGAGTTCAGGCTTCACCAGGGTTTTATGGGGGTTTTTATTGCCAAGAAAATTTACCCAAATTACACATTTGGGAATGCATTTATATCATTGGGCAGGATTTGGAAAGATAGAACAATATCAATAGGTACCAAATGCAGATTTTTCAACTCCAAAGTGAAATTGGCGCTATTATACGGCTGTGAGACATGGAAAATCTCTAAAGTCCTCTTAAGCAAAATTCAGACCTTCGTAAAAGCGTTCCTGATAAAAAAAATTAGGAATCAGATGGCCAGAAAAGATCAGAAACTAGGAGCTATGGGAAAGAACAGGAAAATGAATGATTTCAGAGGAATTAGGAAAGAGAAAGAGATGATGGCTCGGCCACATACTAAGGAAGCCATCCAAAAACATCACCAGACAGTCCTTGAGAATGTACTCCCAAGGGTAAAGAAAGAAAGGTAGACGAAGAACAACATGGAGGTGGGGCAAAGAGGAAGACATGAGGAGAGGAGGCTACATCTGAGACGGGCTTCAGGTGCTCAATCAGGATAGAGAAGGCTGGAGGGTTGTCGTTAGTGGCCTATACCCTGGCATAGGCTGACCAGGTGATGATGATAATGACGATGCACATTTGGATAAAACATGGGTAACTCCCTTTACTTTAGGTGTAGCCTCATGTTAATCAGTATTTATTTCTCTGAGAGCCGCAACTCCTTTCATAGCCTGCATGATGGCAATTGACCATTTTTTAACTTTATATCCACCAATTGATGAGTGTTGTATTCAGGTTGTTGCCTCTATTCAATTTGGATGGCTTAAGTTTATGACTTTTGATCCTTTTTATTTATTTTTTTCGTGTTGTCACCTTACATAAGAGGACCCTGGCATTTATGTTGCATTTACTTTTAAGTACTTATATGTCAAGTGTCTTTCTCAGGGTTTTTTTTTTATGGGTTTTTTTTTAATTATCCTCTTCAGACATAAAGATATTTAGCCCAGACCATCCGTCTAGGGGCGCTCTCAGGAAAAAGTTACCAAGTGAGTCTTTTCGTTTCCTATTGCAACTTTTAAATTCTTTTCCTTTTCAATCATTTTACAAATTTGTGTAGCACATTGCCACCAGTTACATCGTGAAGATGGATTACACCTCAGCATATCTCAACATAGGGTAGCATGACAGTAGAGAATACAGATTTGGACCAAGAGGTATCAGGGTTCAAAAGCCATAGGTGACAAACACATTTTTCCAAAAGCAAGTCAGTTTACTCTGTCTTCTTCTCTTGACGCAATGAAGAGGAGTCCATGCTCAGTTGAGAAATATTCTGTTGTGAATAAACACTTATGCAGAAGATGATAGATAAAATGTGTCACAGTCCTCTGAACGTTATCATTATAATTGCTGAAGTGGTGAAGGAACTTCCACCGCTGTCAGTTAAGGATGATGATAATGATGATGATGATAACGAACATAAATGGAGGCACACCCTTTGATGTGATCAAACAAGCAAAGGACATGGTGTATGACCTGTTTCCATAGCAGGCACAGACAGTCAAAAATCAAAGAGTATTTCAGGTCGGCACGCCAGATCCACCAACTAACTCCCACCTCTAACCAGGGTCTTTTTTAGTTCCACACTTTCTTTACAATTGACATTACTTCATGCCTGTGTATTGTATTATTTCTTCCATTCTTTTTCCTTTGATTTCTATCTAAATTAATCAGATATAGTGACATTTGGTTATAGCAACACAAATTCACGAGTCCCGGCAATGTTACCATAAACGAGTTGCATTGTAACTGCCCAAACCCATTTTGGATTTGAAATTCGAGGAAGACCTGTCTTGAATAGGAGGGGGAGGGGGGGTGGGGTATATGGAACCTAGTAGAAGCAATATCATATTCTTCACAAACACAATAATGATTCTAAGGGCCGATAAAAAATATGGCTCAAAAATAATTCATAGTATCAAAATGCTCCAGTTTACTCAGTAATAATCTCTATTTTGTTATTTCATGTGAATGTAAATATTTGATGCTAGATTTAGCATTATCAATGGAACTAGCTAAAGTTAATGTTTTCTCCTCTTTCAGCCACAATGACCATACAGAAACTGAAAACCTTGATACAAAGACTTTTCAAGATGACCTCCGAGCCACATCTTACTTATCTGAGTCACAAGGTTTGTAATATCTGTATCCCAAATTCTCCTTTTTTTTCCCCTAAAAAATTGATTTTAAAATTCCTTGATACAGCAAGGCATGTAATATCTATTATCATTTAAGCATGGAGTGACTTTGTTAGAATCAAATGACTGTTACTGTGAAGGTTTTCCTCTTTTTATTTTGGTTTTTACTCTTGGAACAACATCAGCCTTGAACTTAGAAATATAAATAGTATTGAAACATTCAAAAAGCAATTGAAGACCCATCTTTTAAAAAGATATGTTAATTCATAGACCTTTTGGCTATATTGTATCATGCTTCTATTTCATTGCTATTTGTCCCATGTTTTATGTTGTATAAGATATTATAATATACCTAGTTTAACATCTAATGTTGTTTTGTGACTGTAAGCCTACTGTATCACAATGCATTATATGGGTTGGGTTTTGTTTGTTTTTGTTGTTTTGTTTTGGTTTGTTTTTAGAGAATACGTTTATCTCATTTATTGTCAAAGCACTGAGAGCTCCTTTGCATAAGCGCAATATAAATGTACTCTTTATTATTGTAATGAGATGTCATTTCTTTCATTATAGGAAATTAGCGTTACCACAATAGTTCAGTGTTACATCACAAGGCTGCAAGTGCATATAAACAAAGTTCTTCTTTCTCTCTCTCCTTTTCATTACAGATAAATGATGGTCCTGATATACCGCTGGACAATGACTTGAGGCAGCTGTGCTTTTTCTCAGTTGAATCGGGGGACACGATAAAAGTGACATGGTGATACTAGATTTACCTTAATCATTTTTATATACCAGTATTGAAGTGATGCTTTATGCGGAAGAAAAGAACTTGCTCTTGACAGTCCCAGTTTCAGTTTGGGAGCAATCATTGGCTTTTTATCTAAAGTCACCGTTCTGTGTTCTCATCCGAATCTATCAAAACTTAGATTTAGCACATGTGTGAAAGTGATATGTTCAATCAGCTTCCTTGTTTTATAATGTGTACACACAATAAGATGAAATTCATGTGCACACTGGTATTCCTAATGTTCAGATGCAAGAAAAAGGAAATATCAGAATTATCTGTATTCTGCTCCATTATAATTGAAGACAAATTCAGGTTGATTTTTAAAAGCTGAAAAGCCAGCTAAATTGTTATTATTGTCAACATGCTGAAAGTGAAAATAGCATATACATGTACTTCTACTTTCCATAATTTTAAACTCTTTTTTTTTTACAGCTAGAATTTCAATCCATGCATAAAAAATGACATCTTACTTTTTAAAAACTTGTTCCTAAGCTCAGTCTTTTATCTTGAAACTAGAATCACTACCTCAGACTATATTTGGAATAGAAGTAAAAAAAACTCAAGTGAGTAATAATACACTTGTATTGCTGATAACATTTTAGAGCGCACATCTTTTGTAAAGTTCAGTAATTAGAGCTAGTGGAGAATGGTTGTGTAAAGAATACTTGACACAAAATGCAGTTTGATTTTTACCTAAAAACAAGGGCTATATCTATATAGTATTATATAGACAGCTGAAAATCAAACTTTTAAATTTGACGAGGTTTTAACACTATCAGTGCCAGCCGTATGACCTTGTACGGTACTGAACGTTTAATAAGAGGGACATCATTGCTCTTGATTGCCTATGTTGTGGCAATGTTTACATCATGGTAAACTCAAAATGTGCTATGCCCTAACAGTGGAATACTGTTGTCCAATTGGGCAAATAAGTAAGGTACATTTTCTTGTCTTGGGATTGAACAAAAACATCATCAGTATGGCTCAAACCCAGTACCATAGAGTCATTTCATTGTGGCATGTCTTCACTACATCTCTTGATAAAGATCAAGCATTCATCTCAAATTTCAAGGGGGATGATTTCATATTATTTCCCCCATTTTAGCTCTACTGCAATTGATTTTTTTCATCTCCACTTGATGGCGAATTTTGATAACCATTTCAGAATGTAATGTGATTAATCAATGATTAAAAGAAACAAACTGTTTATAAAAATCCTCGGTGTGTTTTCACTCTGTTTTTATTTATTGAACTGTTTGTAGTGATAATTGACCATTATTTCAAGCTAAAGCATGTACCTCGTGTGACTGAAAAGTCCTTAAGTTTATTGGATATTACTGATTTTATTGAATGCACCAATAGACATAATACGTGTAAATGTGCATCATATATCTCCCACCAGAGTTTGTTTAGCAGCTACTTCTTGTCCTCAAATTATCTTATTTGAAAACAACCCTATTCTAACATGTCATTCAAAAAAGTGATTGGAAATAAGTTATGGGTTTTGACTATGAGCCAGAAACAAAACATCAGCGGCCAGTGGTGTTATTTTAGATTGTGGTATCAGCCCTGTAGAGGCTAAAACTGCATATTTGCAGTTAACTATCAAAAAAGTGCTCAGCGCTGTCGACTGTATATATGCAGTTTACTGTCAAGGATACTCTGAGCGCTATGGACTACATATGCAGTCAAGGAAAGACGCACCAATGGAGGGATGAAAAGTCTTCCTACCTGTTGCCCTCATGTTGTCTTTCATTCATTCACTTACCACTCTTATTTAAAATCATTGGTTTATGATTGGTCAGTCAATCAGAAAGTGGTAAAGGGGATGCTTCAGGCATGTAAGCTTGCGTCAAAACGGCCATGTGTTTGGGTCTGGTCAAGTCTAATTGAATAAAAGAATGTGCATTTGTCTTTGCTTTTCCTTAGGCTACCACTGCTAATTGATCTTGTAGCTTGAAATTAAAATTTCATTCACTCCCCCATTATTGAAGATGGGATGGTCTTAGGAGGGTAAGTCTATGTACTTGAGGCTAAGGGGGTGTAAACATTGAACGATGTATTGGAGCAAGGATGTGTAGCAATAGAGTAGACAGTGAGACTGTCTTTGCAACGATGAGTAAATGATCTTGTTGCCCCTTAGTGAAATTGAAATGGATGGAATCATCCTAGCTTTTGGTTATAGCTGTAGTTTGACCATTTGGTCAAGATGTGCTCCAGTACAATGTGATTTACAATGGTTTTACACTGCCACCGAGTGCAAGTGTGTAGTACATAGGCAACGCGCATGATGTCAACATGTTGTAGGGCTACATAGCGCCCACTGTTGAATTGGGACGGGCAACATAGCATCTTATGAGTTAACAATAGTAATTGCGTGAATAATAACAGCAGCCAGTGCATGCAATTTCCATGATTTCATACTTCTGTCAGGGCGCGTCGTCCAGATACAGTATCACAAATACATTGCGCCACCCGCAATAAAAACAATGCATCCATTATTTAGCATTGTGTCCTTGACTGCTGACTATAACAAATAAAGCCTCGATATAGGAGAAGGACAGACATGAGGCTTCACAGTGAGGTAAAGCTAATGATAAAAAATAAATCGATAAACAAACAGGGCACCACTGCAATCAAGTGCTAGAGTGAATGCAAACTATGGAACTTGCTAGCCAGGATTCAAACTTGGCACCCATCACATCACCACAAAGAGAACGCGCTTTACGGAAGGAGCATAGCTGGCTGAGTCCATAGAGCGTTTTCTCTTTGTGACGAGGCAATGGTGCTGACGCAGAGGTAGTGGGTTCAAGCCCCACTTATGTCAAGATTTTTTTCAGTCTATTCCTGTGCATCTTTCTTGTCTTTGTTCTGTTGGGGCTATTCAATTACTTTGTCCATTATTTACCTATCGTCTAAAGCCCCGTGCCTCACTGTTTGTCTTTATACATGTGTATTGACCAAGAGATACTAGATCTAGGTTCAATTCTCTCTATGACCACTGTGTATTTTCTTTGAGCAAGAATATAACTCAAATTGCTTCACCCGATTCAAGTGTAATTGAGTACCTATCCCATATTAAAAACTTTATCTACAAAATTGTATTGCACATAAAATCCTGCAAGTTTCATTCTATATGAAACGTTTTGCGTTGTTATTTGTTGGGAAAGTAAAATGCCATCACATATGTGCTATAAACATAAGCAAGGTTACACTTTGATTATGTCCACTATATACAATATACGTACATCCTAACGCCATTATTAGTTTTACATTTTAAACTTCAGATGAGTTTTTTTGCCATTGGTATTCCCTGAGCTTCCATAATACCATGATTTTCAGTGTGGGCAGACTTTCCACGTTGGTCATCTGAGGATCTTCATTAAAAAGGACTTTTTTTTAACTGCCACGATAATATTGAGCACACTCCTGTCTCCAGACACACCTTGATCAAACATATGACTGAGACCAAACTTCAGTCAACAAAATCAGTCATCAAGTTTGGAGAAATTTTATATTACATGATTGTTTAAACTTTATTTTGACTGAGAATGATTTCCAAACGTGAAAAAAAACAAGCCACATTTTAGTCTGTTTTCAATGCTTTATGTATAATTGTACCACAAGAAATAATGCAACAAAAGAAGTACACACATCAATCAACAGTAAGAGAGACATTAAGTCATAAAATTTGGAAGAAATTATAAAATAGGCTCACTTTGAAGAGATAAATAGAATGCAATAAATAATACCATAAAAGGGGTAAAAAAAGTCAATTTAGATTGTTATGTAAAGCTTAATAAAACTAAAAGAATCCAGTAAATCCATCCACAACCTGTCATATTGTACAATGTCCTTTTGTGGGCAAAATTTTTTTATAAAATGATCCCGTCATGGTAAAT
This sequence comes from Doris verrucosa, assembly GCA_031762655.1. Classification (NCBI taxonomy): domain Eukaryota; kingdom Metazoa; phylum Mollusca; class Gastropoda; order Nudibranchia; family Dorididae; genus Doris; species Doris verrucosa. The sequence continues at coordinate 13,573 of JAUEKT010047740.1, forward strand.
AGTAAAATAAACGTTTTCTCAATGGCGTCACAATCGATTTATTACACTGTTCCGTTATCACTTTATAAAGACAAACAGTGAGACAAAAGGTTTTTAGACAATAGGTAAATAATAGACAAAGTAATTGAATAGCCCCAAAAGAACAAAGATAAAGATGCATAGGAATAGACTGAAAAAAATCTTGGCACAAGTGGGACTCGAACGCTTTCTCTTTGTGACGAGGCAGTGGGTGTCAATGCAGGGGTCACGGGTTCGAGCCCCACTTGTGTCAAGATTTTTTTCAGTCTATTCCCATGCA
>JAUEKT010048849.1:0-15176 GCA_031762655.1 Doris verrucosa
GACAATATTAATAATAATAACAATTATTATATGATAATAATAATGATAATAATAATAATAATAATAATAATAATAATAATAATAATAATAATAATAATAAAAACAATAATAATGATAATAATGACAACAACAATAAAAATAATCATATCAATACAAATAACCAGCTTTCCATGATTTAGTGGATACTATGAGATGGAAAAGGATTGCGCTTGCTTGAGTGCCTTCCTTCCTTTATTAAGAGCAACCTTTTACCACGTTACTTGGCTTCCGAGAAATCCAGATGCTTTCCGCTCTTGATATTGGTTTACATCATGTCAGCATGCATGCTCTTGGCTTACAAGCTCATGCCATCCCCATGAACATAGCCCGATCATGAAATGCTATAAAGAATAACTCTTAATTCACCCTTAAAATCAATTTTTAACTTTTCTGTGCTTATGTTTTGGTCTCAGACCCAGTCTTCTGCCATCCAGCTAAGTATTTACTGAGGTCTGACGATCTAAGGAATTTCATAAAGCATAAATCACCAAATTCTGCTTCAAGAGAATGGTATCAGAACTTCCTGATCCTAAAATGAAACAAAGCATTTCACACAAGGTTAACACTTTTTTTTATTTCTCCATAACTTTTGTCTTGCATCAATGCAGGTAATCACATTTGAGACTGGAAAAAATGCTAAACTTACTGAGCCGATATTAGAGAGAGAGAATGTTGTGCCAGAGAGGTCATTGGTGCCCAGTTTCCCTGCCAATCCCAGAGACTGAAGTCGATTCAACTCGGCAGCGATGTGCAGTATTGACAAATTTTGTACATTTTTTATATTTGGAACAACGAGGCCTTCGGGGGTGTCCATTGCCACACCGATGTTGTGCGACGCCTGATGGGAGTAGAGAAACGTTGCATTCAAATTTCTAGATTGGTTTTTTATTACAAGTTAAATAGTTATACCAGTCCACACATATCATATATTCATGCGATGAATATTGTGTACTCCTAATTAATTTACATTGGGCATGATCACCAAGATGGTCAAATAATTATAAGTTAATAAAAAATTCAAAAAGAAGAATGGCGTATGGTTTGTCTGTACATTCAAAGTAGTTTTACCACATTTCTGTATTTCAAACCAAAACTCCTTCCACCATATGTAAGAAATCAGTCCTTCACCTGCTTCCTGTGATGTCACAGCCAGTTTGAAGTAAAGCGTTGAATGAAAGATAATTCACAGATGTAGAAGAAAATAGTAAGACCCTAACGTCATCCCCTACTACAACAAATTTGACAACAAAATGGCCTGTACCTTGTAGGTGACGTTTTCACAGGCCTCATCCAGGCTGGAGTTTAGAATTGGGTACTCCAACAGAGCCAGGGATGCCGCCTGGGAGAAAAAAAACAAGCACAACAAATATGGCACTCGTACAGTTGCAACACTGCCTTTCATTATCATCATTCACCATTTGTTTTTATAAATGAAAAGAAACAGAAACGTAAAAAGGGTTTTATAATTTGAATCTCTACATAAGAGTGAAGATTAGGTTTACCAACTATATAAGATTTATCCTTCATGGGTCACTTCAGCAGGTTATTTAATCTCCAGTCCTTCTCAACTGCATGCGAGGCTAACATGACAGGAGCCTTTATGAATTAAAGGCTTTTTACTGACACTCTGAACAGATCTTTCTATGCCTATGACTACTAGGTAAGGGTTCGAACTCAAGTTGAATAAAACCGTATTTAGCGCAAATATGCTATACGCCTCAATATCAAATTTGACAAGGTTGCTACCTTGTGAAACAAAATACATAACATACTTAACTTTAATGAACTTTGCAATATGACAAACTGAAGAGAATACATATCAAAAAGAATAATCTTACCTTTATGAAGATGGGCATGTATGATAGTTGAATCCCTCTTGCCTCGGCTGCTGATCGTAGTCTCTTCCTAAGGTCAATGAGCTGGGTCACGTTGACATCATCGTAATACCCAAATGGGGGGATTTTGAGGGCTTCTGTCATGATTTTCACCATGGCCTTAGAGATGCCTTTCAAAGGAACAGTCTCGTCTTCACCCACTGGTGCCGAAACAGCCAGGCGAATGGGGACAACAGGAGGTCTGGGCGTCGGAGTGACAGGGGCAGTCGTTGGAGCTGGAGCAGTGCTTGGTGGAGGCACTGGGTGACTGGCAGCTGCCTTGGGGATTGGAGCGCCTCCTGCTGAGGCTGCGGAAGGAGCATTGGGATAAAGTCATTCAGGATGCCTCGACTCAAAGTCTTGACAGCGTAAGAGCATGGAAAAAGGACGGAAGGAGCATTGCGATAGAGTCATTCAGTATGCCTCAACTCAAAGTCTTGACAGCGTAAGAACATGGAAAAAGGACGGAAGGAGCATTGCGATGGAGTCATTCAGGATGCCTCGACTCAAAGTCTTGACAGCGTAAGAACATGGAAAAGGGATGGAAGGAGCATTGCGATGGAGTCATTCAGGATGCCTCGACTCAAAGTCTTGATGGCTTAGAAGCATGGAAATAGGAGTTTGTATCTCATTTTTGTACATGTCAACAAGTCTCTGTAATCTAATCTATGACATTAAAATTGAAATCCTCATTTCGGCTTTTCCTGGACCAATTGCGATGAAATTTACCATCGTGGTAGAGTTAATTTCCGTAAAAAATATATTGCTCCTTTTGTCTGAAAAATTGATGGTTAGTAAAGAAACAACGTTGAAAGTTTTATTATTTTGTTTATCAATCGCAATCATTTCTTCTCTTCCTTTGGTTCTATTCCAGTTTTCTTTATTTCCATTGGAAAAATGGGCTCTCAACTAGTATAACTGACATGGCGAATTTAAAAGGCAGATAGTTTTCTCTTGCATCTAGTTGTGTAACGTAAACAACAATACATAAGCCTACCTCCTTTTTCAATAAAACGGAGAATATCTTCTTTCAGTACTCTTCCGTCTTTGCCAGTTCCAGGCACATCTGCCAAGGTTATCTGTAAAAATAGAAAAGGATGAAATGTTACTAAGACATATTTTGTATGTCCTCCCATCTAAAATTTCATCTTCTTCATTCAGACCAGATTTTCAAAATAAAAAAAAAAGATAGAAGCATGTCAACGACACAGCAGCTAACCCAAAGGAATTGCATACAACTTGAACATTGTATAATGGCATTGGAGCTCTGCTTAAGATCAAAATAATGACAATACACATCAGAGAGTGAAAGCAAAACTGGTAAAACATTCGACAACAGGAAAAATACACAATCCAACGGTGGTGTCTTATCACAGGCACCGGTCTGTGCATCGCCTTGTTATATTAACAAATGTCTCATCTTTTCATAATTGTCATGTTCTAGGCAATATCCTTATCCAAAGGCTGCACTGTATATGTAAGAATGCATACACACATTGTTCAAGGACGAAGGACATGACAAATTTTCCCAAAAAGCACATTCGAGGACATTACAAATCTTCACAACGAGGACATTGTCAACCTTCACATTAAAGACATTACAAATCTTCACAACAAGGACATTGTAAATCTTCACAACAAGGACATTGTAAATCTTCACAACGAAGATGTTCCGAATCTTCACAACGAGAACATTACAAATCTTCACAACGAGGACATTACAAATCTTTACAACAAGGACATGACAAATCTTCATAATGGAAACATTACAAATCTTCACAACGAGGACATTACAAATCATCACAACGAGACATTACAAATCTTCACAACGAGGATATTACATTGTTTTCTGATGCCAGACGGCGCACAGCTGGTGTGGCCAAAGATTTGACTCCTCCTGATGCTTTTGGTGAGCTTGCGGCATCGTCTCCTTCCCTTACATCTTCTTCCTGTCTCGGTGCCTCTGAGGGGATAAAGAAACAACACTTATAAGTGTTATTGTTAGCTTCTTACTTTTAAAAAAATTAATTCTATTGGCAATTTATGGTCATTTCGAGGTATGCTCAAATTAAAAGGAAACAACGAATGAAGGACTAAAAGGTAACCATAGAGGAAGAACCCAGCAAAGAAATATGATAACAATGAGCTTGATTTAGGCAAAGTTGGAATATAACGGCCAAGAAGGGTGAAATATCTTTGTGATCTATTCCCTGTGTGAGGTGACAGTGACGGCATTGTCATTGATGAGTGAGGATTTATAACAAGGTAAGTCATTTGGAAGGTTAAAATTTAAGCATAAAAAAATCAAGCCCCATCTTTATCAAAACAAGCATTAACACATAGATAATGAGACGATATACAGCAAAAATGAGGAAAAACCAATGATTCAAATGCACATTTATAGGAAACAAATCTTTTGGCATCAAAATAAAATAAAGCTGATTTTTCGTCCATACATCTCAAACTACACCAAAATTTTTTTATAAAATTACACATAAAAAGAAAGTAAATGACAACAAACACCGAATTCAGACAAACCCAACCATCATCACCACCCCCCTCCCCCCCCAAACATGTTTTCCCCCATCACCTTATCTAACCTTTAGTCTTTTTAAGCCAGGACACTTGATACTATCTAGCCTTTCATATCAAGATTTAGTCGCCTGTCTTTTCAAAGCTGTTGTTAAAAAAAAAACATATATAATATATATATCATCCCATTTCTCGCAAAAATGGTGCATGGGACATTTTTGTGAATATGCACTTTTTTAGACCGACATGATTCAAATTAACGTTCTTTCTCATGTGACAGAAGCTCATGACTGTTCCATTAATAGTGTGCGAAAAAAACAGTGACAAATTAATTATTTTCATGCAATCATTATCAATTATCAGCTCTCCTGGAAGTTGCAATTTTGCTCAGGCATCATTTTCCAAGAAAAATGACGATTCTATACATTTTAAAAATGAGCCTCAGAAATAAATTTGATTTACAAACTACGTTTTTGGCAAAGTTTTCAACAAAAATGAAACCGGCAACCCCATCATTCCAAGGTTGCAAAAAGGGGACATATATAAGTCAACCTACCAGTGTCGCCTTCCACCTCAATGTCCATCAGAGGTTCTCCGACCAGCGCTATGCCGTCTATTTCATGGTACAACTTCTTGACAACACCGTCATACCGACTAGTGATAGTGACAGACGCTTTGTCACTTTTCACTTCGCAGATGCTATCAAACTGCTCTACTGTATCACCGGGTTTGACGAACCTATGGGATTGAAAATAAAGAGATTTGATGTCAGAAATTTTATGTCAGGGTGTAGATTTCAAAAGAGGTATGGTAGCCAAGTGGTTAGGGCGTCAGACTCTGCTGTCCAAAAGGTGGTGTGTATGGGATTTAAATCCCATCCGCGGACATCATGTCTTTTCCTTGAGCAAGAAAATTTACTAAAATTGCTCCACTCGACTTAAGTGTAAGTGAGTACCAGCAAGGGCTGGAAAGTAAAATCTGTGATAGACTAGCTTTCTTCGCAGGGGATAGTCTTGTATACTCTGTTCTGTTTAACGCTACGGAAACAGGGATAATTTTCGGCTCTTTGGGTCTGTTAAGGCCTAGAAGAAACTTTACTTAATACCTATGGAGCATTTGTCATGATCAGATGTTTAATAAATTCCGACAATGATGAGGAACATCTGTGAACAAATATAAGAGTAACAACAATGAAACGAAACAGTAAAGTAGGACGAACAATTCCTTGTGACAACTCAATGTCCTCTATTTACTTTATTAGATTTCATTGTCAATTAACGGAAGAAGATACAGGCATGAAAAAAATGACAACTGTCACTAAAAAATAACCGTAACGCATTAATAATTATCATTATGAAGAAAAAAAGTATTCGATTGCAATGTACTTACCATTCAAGAACAACCACTTCTCGTATACCTTCTCCGATGTCTGACAATTTATATGAGACGATTTTCATACGGGCTGTTCCATGAGAGAAAGGAGAGAAAAATCTTCATATGCGTGTAAGAATGCAAATCAATGTCTAAGCTCTCATTCCATTTACATACTAGTACTCAAGTAAAATTTAATTTTTAAAAAAGAAGAAAAGAAAAAAGAAAGTTATGATGAAATCGAAATGTTAGCTGGAAAAGCAAGATTTTGTCTCATTTGTTGGATTCACATGTTTGCATTTTTTAAAGAATTACAGTTGAGACCTAAGTAAAAGCAAAATTCTCTATCATATCATACTCTAAAGATACGAAAACTACTTCACATCAAATTTACCCCATTATCCATTAGCCAGAAACACTAGATTCCCATCAATCTTAGAAACACATAAATACCTGGAGAGGATTGAAAGCATCTGTGCTGAGAGACAACTGGCAAGAAATTGGTGAAGTTGACTGTCGGTGATGCAGTGAGGTGCTGACAGCATGTCGAATGAGGAGTGACTTTTCCCTGAGTTCTTGCATACGTCTAAAACAGATGTATAAAGAAGACTCAATATTTTCAGAAAGTTGGAGCAATGCTCACATGAAAACAGCTTCTGAATTACCTGTATGGCCAAGAAATTAAATACTTTGCGTCAAATGTTTGAGGTTAACTCCAAGATAATAAGATGTACCCTAAAATTTCTAGAAGTAAAACCTAGGTAACACCTTCTAAAATCATTGTGTAAGATGTATTGAGTTATTTACGATACGATGATACGATACGATGAGAAAGAGACTTATGTGTAGGCCTCATTGGCCTTTGTGTCTCTTCGCTTTCTGGCGACTTCAGTACAGGTCGAAAAATCTGTGCGCATGGTTTTAGATTGTTACTGTTACGGTTTAAGATGTTAATGATTAATTCAAAAAGGTTACTATTTCTTATTAGTGAATTTTTTTCATTTTTTTTCCTAGGGAAGCAATAGATCTATATATCAGTCAGATTTCAATAATGGCAGCTAGATCTAGATCTAGTGACGGAAGACACTGGCTGACGATCGTAATCATGAAGGATCGATTAGCCTGAGTCTAGCTCTAGATTTCTTATGATTTTCACATGCGATACTGGGTGACAATGGTAGTTTGCAAAGGATTATACTAGTATTATAAAGTGTTTAGCGCCACAAAAATTCAGACAAATACGTAGGGAACAAGGCCAACGAGGTGCCGTTGCTGTTTTTCACACGCATCGTTGGTTTGCGTCCAATGCTGTGTTACGGGCAGAACATATTGTCGAACGATACCCTCCAGACTTTCTGCCCTCAGGTCAGGTACCTCGGCTAAAAAACACCCGCTACCTCTTTCGATGCCACCATTGGCCATTGGCATATAGATCTATATAGAATCTACCCAGTGGCCAAAGCGATGGAAGTCATTCAGGCTTGGTAGGCCCACTCGAGTTCGAGCTTGAGACCAATAATTATTGGGTGTTCATTAGACCGAACAGTGTAAAATTAGAAGTGGGTTTTTGTAATGCTGGTAAAGCAATAAGATTATAACTTATTCAATCAGACAGTGTGTAGATCTACTTACAACAAGTATAAGACGATTGACAGCCTTTTGCAAAGTCCTCCGATACAGTAAGGTCGCCATGATTCCTCCGTCCCGTGTCGGGGTCGCTGTGTCGGTAGTCGGTGTGTAGTTTGTGTGTTAGCGCGTTTCTGAGTGGAGTGTGTGTTCGAACGGAGCCTTTCAACTTTCACCTTTCATCTCGTAGCCATTCGTGGTAATAAAGTAGTAGTGAAGAGTCGTGGAAATTGCATTGCCACCTGCCGCATTATACTGTCACACGTTTGATTATTTTAATTCGTACTAAAGTTGATATTTGATATCTCGTGGCTTTTTGTACTAACCATTGACTACGTCTTGCAACTGTCACCTTGATATAGATCTATATCAGGTGAGCGTTGCTAATGGAATACATAACACATATAATTAACAATGGGAAGGTGAAGCCTACCTTTCTGGCACCCACGATGCAGAGAATCGGATGGACAAAAATCAACAATAATTAGTCAAACGTAAATTTTATACATTAGACATATTACATATTATATTGTTTTGCAAACATGTTTGCTAATTGTGCTAAGTACTGTGTTTTATAATTGTATGTCTTTCAAATGTGTGACATAAACAAGAGGATGTTCCTTTTTGGAAATAAAAGTTTTTCTTATCTTATCTTATCTATCTTATCTTGTCTTATCTTATCTTATCTTATCTTATATACGACAAAATCATGTTTGAGACAAATTTTTATTATTGATTTTAAGGATTATAGCAATCAGCAAAGGAGAGTGAGAATTTGATAAAAATTTAAGTTTAAATGGATCTATAATTATTGATCATGTATAAAGAATGGAGGAAAGCTAAATTAATGTCAAAGCGACTTTCTATAAAGTTCATGACTGAAATCAAAGTTTGAGACGAAATATACGTGATGAATATAAATAGACCAAAACACCAACAACAACAACAACACAACAATAACAACAACAACAACAAAAACAATAACAACAAACACAATATAATGTTAACTGTCAATCTGAAATATTCAACTGGCGAACACGTTTTTGAAGAAGATTTGTAAGCATGATTTAATTTGTAGCATTTCTAAGACCTGGATTGATGTCTTTCCAATATAGCCTTATGGCAACTAAGCCATTTAGTTGAAAAGGGAAAGGCGCATGGAGAAGATAATGCGATCTTATTAGCCTAGTAGTGATGAATTTCAAGCCCATTGTCCGGAATAATAAATTACTGTGGTCAAACGCATAATATTAAGTGAGGAAGTAAAAATAGTTGAAGTAACCATGACAGCAGACCATTCAACGTTTAACTCAAAAGACAGAATATAAAGGTGTTCTTCTTTCTATATTATGTAACTGATTTATTCATTGTCCCTGAGTTTTAATTTGCGTTGAATTCAACAACGTAAGTAAGTAAAGTGACCATTTATATAACGCCTATAACCAGTATCACCCTAGTCCCTAGGCGCTTTACAATAACATTTTACTCCCGCAGCCAACAGCAACACATAACATAGAGGAGGAGACTTCCAGCCTGTTAGGCGCGATACAATTTTGTAGACAAAGACAGCGCTGTCTTTAACGGCCAGGTACTCATTACACCTGAGTTGGGTGAAGCAATTGGACTTATTTTCTTGCTCAAGGAAAATACACGATGGTTGCGTCGAGGATTCGAAACCGGTACCTCCCGGTCACCAGTCCGACGTTCTAACCACTCAGCCACCGTAATAATAGGTCAGAGGGCGTCTTTCAAGTATGAAATTGGATGGAGGTGAAAAGAAGACAAAACAATCAAGTGAGGAATGTACAATCGTCAGGGGCTTATAATGGAGCCATTTATATAACAATAATGAGTGTATTGCGATATGAATGTACATCGGTATTCCTTTAGGCCTATGAGGCGTGCATCTTAAAGCAGTTTCAAGTTCCTCCCCCCGACAGCTCATTATGCATGAGAACCTTTCTTTTTATGAGGCATCCAACACAACGGAGTTTGTTTTTTTTTGGAGATGGTGTCAGGGTATAGTTCAAATACAGAAAATATTTTAAATGATTAAAATTGTGCAAAATGGAATTCGAAAACAACAGGGTTAAATCGGATTGAACGACGATGCTGTTGAGATGTTTATGTTACAAAGTAATAAAAAGGCTGTTTGATATCAAAACTATGTAACAATGCTATTTTTAAGTAGAAAGCAAAGTTCCTTCTAGGCCGTGATAGACTCAAAGAGCCAGAGCTTATTCCGGTTTCTGTATCGTTTAGCAGAGCAGATGATACAAGACTATCTCCTGGGCAGGACGCCAGTTTATCACAGGCTTTACTCCTCAGCTCTTGCTGATATTCATTTACATTATCTGAGTCGAGTGAAGCAATTTGGAGTAAAATTTCTTGCTCAAGGAAAAGACACGATGATCAAGGCTGGGATTCGAACCCCGTACCTTTCGGTCAGCAGTCTGACGTCCTACCCACTCGGCCACCGTGTCTACAACGATGCTAGTTGAGCTCTCCTAAAACTCGCTAGTTGATTACGTTTATCATTATAAAGCAATAAAGCCCATGTTTTACCACACACCACCGGTGAGAAACGGCATATCATTGCTTCCTGTGTCTTGCAGACGACAATAATTACTTATTATTATTGATCCAGTCTTTGTTTTAGTGAGGTCAATCAGATCTCATATTTCGATAGACAATGACTATGAAAAAATTGCAACGATAATAATTAAGACATCACAACAATCTGAAGGCCAAAGTAAGATTACTCCAAAACCGATAATTGTAAAAGAAAGAAGACCACGTACTTTAATTAATGATGCATGAAATGAAAGTGAGAAACTATTCAAAAGCCCACATGAAACCCAACAATCGAACACAACAAATGACTTTACAGAAGACTAGTATATATAAAATTACATTACATTACATAATGTGACATTACATAACATACAATTACAAAACATACCATTAAATCCTAAAACATAACATAACAGGTGGATGGGGCTAGATGGGTTAACTGCCCTTAAGTGTCCCGTGACGTAATAAATATCCATGTATAATATGATAGTAATTGGGGAAATACATCAAATACTGAGTATCAAGAAAGAAATGTTAAAATGGAAATCAAATCAAATCAGTCTGAAACAAATCTCAAATTTGTGTTGTTTTTTTTAATCAATCAAGATCTTAAATTTATCCACACAATTTGCATTCTTACGTTCAGATTCCAAGTCCTGACTGATCTAGGTATACTTGAATTTTGCTTTATTCCTGTTCTACATCCTTAAAGATATATTTCATATTCATCATCCCTGGCAATGGTACCATTATAAGTGAAAAGAAGTGTGTAGGATCCAAGTCTTCGATATTATGTACTATTTCGAAAAGTTGAATAAGACCCCCACGAAGTCTTCTGTATTTGAGACTTGGCAAATCTAAAGTTCTCAATCGGTCCTCATGCGGCAACAATTTTGTATCCTATTATCCTTGTAGCTCGCCTTTGAATGTTTTCAATGCTATTAGATGGTATTTTATATATTGGACTACAAATTCAATTACAATATTCAAGAATGGACCGAAAGAGGGATTTATACAAAGATAGGAATGTGATCCTATCGAGAAAAACAAAACTTCTGTAATTAAGACCTATCAATCTGTATGCATATACTTTGATGATATAATCATTAACATGCAAGTGAAAATTTAGGTAATGGTCAAGAGTGACCTCAAGATCCTTTTCAGAAACTATCGCAAGCAAAGATTCTGTCATGGACGGGTCAACATAATATTCAGGAAATGGGTTGTTTTTACCAAAATGAAGAACCTTACGTTTGGCGACATTGAAATTCAATTGCCAAATTTCGGACCACTGAAAGAGAGGCATTAAATATCTCTGATTACTGTCATACTGTTCATTGGATCCATGCAATTTAGCATCATCGGCAAACAGCTTGCGGCAAGAAGCCAATGCATCCGGCAAATCATTAATGTATGAAATGAATAATAATGGACTTAATACACATCCCTGAGGAACACCTCTCAAAAATATCTTTAAAATGAGACATTTCATTAATCACAATCACTTTTTGTTTTTGTTGACTAAGAAAATCCTTTATCCACATGCAGGTATTACCTCAATATCATATGATAATATTTTGTTGAACAACCTTTTACTGGGGAACAGAATCAAAAGCCTTACGAAAGTCAAGGTAGATAATATCTATGCATTTTCAGTTATAATTAATCTAGTCAATTCTTTCATCGTTTGCAATACGTGTGTTATGCAATATCTTTTGTATTATCTAAATCCATGTTGATTTATCAAGTTGTGTTTCTCCAAAACATTTATGAGAGTATCTTTCATTTTGTTTTTTAATACAGATTTGTGAAATCTAACAATGAATGAAAATGCATGCAAACTGAATCTATACATGCTGCTAGGATTTATGTATTTCATATATAATATTATAAACAGCGTCACTCTTATGGCCTCTGAATTAGCTGCTTTCCACATTGCGTTTTTCAATAAATGTAATGAAATATTTTACTTACCTTTCAGGGGTCCAATTTTATCGCTTTTCTTGTGAGTAAGAAAAAAGAAATGGTTCTCTAGATTCAGTCATCCAGCTTCTTGATGTGGATTTTATATCAAGTCCTTCAACTCATTTTGCTCTCAGACACGGGCCACGTGCACACATGTCTGATAGTTGCAAAAATTAATGACAATTCTACGGACATTATTTCTAGTTCATCGACACCATGGAAAAGAATAATGGCTCACAAGATTGAGAGCCTTCTTGAAGAAAATTGACCAAGTCACATGTTTCAAACGTCAAAATGTATAATTTTAGAATCAGAGTAACTATTTCAGAGTTGTTTGAGTTCAACATAGAACCGTCAGGGGAAACGCAGTATAAAAATAGAAAAAAAAGGGAGGGAGTGAGAGATTAAAACCAGAATTCTGATGGAAAGCCATACCATTCGATTCGACACACCCACTATTGTGAATCCCGGTGAAAATTTATGTCTTGAAATTCGACAGCAACTATTATCTTTGGAGGGGGAAAAAAATCAAGAGATGGAAAGAGTCCATGGAGGTGAAATGAAAACGAGAAGGAGTGATGCCAATTTATCTGCGAGTCTGCCAGCCCTTCAGTGGCGCTGTGGTTCGTGCCTCACGGATCCGCCTTGTGATCAGGGGCGTATAAGGAGCTTAAATATGATTTTGACTAACTGTACCGGAACATGAATGAGGAAAAATATCTCGTGAGCAGTAGCAGACGACACAAATCAGTCGTATCACGCTACCTGGAACCTCGTGCTGGCAAGGTCATGATCAGACATGTGGTTCCAATAAATAAGCTCATTAGAGCGGGATACCCGCTCCCAATCCTTACATTGAACAATTACATTCCTATCTGATCAGCTTTTTTGGCCAACTCCCTACTCATGTCTTCTTCTCGGTCTAAGACACATTTGTGTGTGAATATGTGTATCTATTTATTTATGTACTCCTGTGGATTGAATGACACTTGGTGATAAACAATTAGTTAGGGCAGTAGTAGTAGAAACGTACAGTGAGTTAGACAGTAACACTGAACAAAGCTGTGTACAGATGTACATTGTTTTATACATAAGTAAAAACAGTTTTTAAAATTTAACTATTGAATAACGTTATGATCTTTTGAAGACACAACAAATGATGTTCTTACACACATATTACGAAATGTGGGGGAAAGGAGAAACACAAAGCAAGTAAAGATCCTTTTTCGAGATACGAACAGCAATTAAAGAAGAAGGCAACACATAGTTTGTTCAGTGATTGGAAAACATAATAATATTAACATTTAGTCTCTTTTTTATGTAGGTATATAACGACGTAAAACGGGATAGAATAATGATATTATATTGATTGCAGTCATTATTGCTGTAGTAGTACAGGCTCACCACCCGATTATTCCTGACTAGCAGATACTTCTGCGTCATCATTCCTTGCCCCAGGGGAAGTCTCGTTGCATTAATGCTACTTGTGCGGGTACGGTGCATCAGTCAGGCGGTTTATGGGTTCACACATGACCGGGCAGCGCGAGACGTGATTTTCCGAAATGAAACTGAATGATGGTCATAGTCATGCCATTTTCCGAATGACACTTTCCACGGAATCTTGAGTCATGACTCTGAGAGTCTGGGGTTCGAAGACAAGTATGGCTTGAATTGAAATCAGGAAATGACATTCCCTTTTGCTGCCAGTCAAATCCTTGATTGAGAAATCAACGTAAACGAATGCATGCTTAAAAAAGGTGTTTTACAAAAAGAAAGCAGCAAGACATGCATCAACAAGAAAAAGGTCAATCAAATTCTCTGAAATAATCATCGTAATATGTACATATCTTTCTTCCACTTCGTCCGAAATCTGTCTTTTGGCCGTTTTTATTAATTCCCCCCCCCCTTTTTTTTCTTTTTTTCTTCGCGTTCATACATATGGAGGACAGAGATGTCACGCGGTCCGTGTCAAAATGATAATTATTTTCACTTCTTGACCCTTCTTTACTGATTAAAAAAGGACGTACTCAGCTATAACTGCTTCATCTAGTCTCACAAAAATAAAGTTTCTACATTTGTTCCCACGTCTTCTTATCACATATGAAACTTCTTCTGGCAACCCAAACTCAAAATAGCAATTGATTTTGAATATTACAGTTTATCTGCTGCTGTTACTGTAGTTTGACCACATTTCGTTTTTATCTGCTGTTTTTTGGACCTTGACAAAAGTCTAATACATGTATTATTTCATTGCTCGATAAACGTTCCATCTGGTCGTCTCACAACGCGCCTTCCATCCAACGCCTTGCCTTCCATAGCCACGAAGACCCCAGGCCGGGGCGTTCCGCGAAGCAAGCCCAGAGCAAAGCCAATATTGAAGTCAGCGTCAGTGTCCTTCATGCTCTCAGGTCGGAAGGACCCCGTGAGCACCACCGTCTGAAACGAAACATTCCAAAGCCATGCAAAAAACTAAATGTATAACTTAAATAATGTCATAGCTTGCTACAATACACCAGAGGTGGAATGCAAGCTCAGCAGGAAGAATAGAAGAAGATGCTTTGTTAGATTTGCCAGTCAAATACTGAGATACGAATCTAGAAAGTTTTCATTAAATAAAAATGGATTCATCCTCTGGATTGTTTCCTGACAAAGTAACTAAATGCTTCATGGATGGAAAGCAGTGATATGTATTAGAAGTGTTCAAGTGCACAATTCATGCAGCGACAAAGTAATTGAGTGGACCTGTGAAAACGAACACCAGAGAGAGAGAGACATAGATATAGATAGAAGTAGAAGGAAAGCTGAGCGAACATGAGGATCCAAGCTGCGACCTCTGTGTCGGCATCCACCTCCCCGCCATAATAAACTGGAGGCACGGTGGCTGAGTGGTTAGAGCGTCGGACTGGTGACCGAGAGGTGTAGGCTTCGAATTCCAGCCGCGGCCATCATCGTGTATTTTCCTTGAACAAGAAAATGACTCCAATTGCTTCACCCCACTCAGGTATAATGAGTACCTGGCCTTTAAAGACAGCGATGTTTTTGTCTACAAAATCGTCATATTGCGTCTAATAGGGAGGGACAGAGAAACTTTCAACCCCGCGAATCCGCGGGTTTTTATCTAGTACACTATAAAATTTGAAGACTTGGCTCTCATCTTCACATCAAGTGTTAGAGTCGCCGCACACCGGCAAGTAG
>JAUEKT010049958.1:0-15161 GCA_031762655.1 Doris verrucosa
CGAACACACACCTTATTCAGTTACGGTTCAAGCAGGATAAGGAAATCAACAAACAAATCAACAAATAGAAAACATATACATGAACAAGTACAAAGCAAATAGCTTCACCAACAATACAATCCTGCAAAGCGTCCTTTGATTAACAATTATGTGAAAATATATATTTTTAAAAGAAGCAAAATACCTCCAAAATCCTCTTTTCGAATTTTTCCCTGTCTTTCGTCTCTTTCTGTGAAAATAAAAATGAGAACAAAAAAAATCAGACGGCGGGGAAAACAAGAGACACGACAATGGATTCTGATTCATTATGGATCTCATTCCAGTGCTAAGGTGATGACTTCAAACAGCTGGTCTAGAGCAAAATCAATGTAAGTCCATAAGAAATGTGTTGGACTTAAAACAGTTTTGCTTTAGACCAGCGAAACATGCATGCCTTGTTTGGACGACGAAAAGGCAGACTTCAAACAGCTGGTCTAGAGCAAAATCAATGTAAGTCCATAATAAATGTGTTGGACTTAAAACAGTTTTGCTCTAGACCAGCGAAACATGCATGCCTTGTTTGGACGACGAAAAGGCAGACTTCAAACAGCTGGTCTAGAGCAAAATCGTTGTAAGTCAACAATAAATGTGTTGGACTTAAAACAGTTTTGCTCTAGACCAGCGAAACATGCATGCCTTGTTTGGACGACGAAAAGTCAGACTTCAAACAGCTGGTCTAGAGCAAAATCGTTGTAAGTCCATAAGAAATGTGTTGGACTTAAAAAACAGTTTTGCTTTAGACCAGCGAAACATGCATGCCTTGTTTGGGAGCCACGTTGGCTCAGTGGTGGGAGCATCGGCTTGCTGACCGAGAGGTGCTAGGTTCGAATTTCAATATTATGGTCTTCTCGTGCAATTTTCTTGAACAGGAAAATAGTTCCAATTACTTGCTTTCAGATCATTACTAATATGAAGCAATGTAAATCTTTTTCACCGTATGCTTTCAGAGGGACAACCAACGGCATACCATTGCTGCTGAGCGCCGTACCCACACCTTCTAAGCTATCCACCACCCACCCCATGGCTTTTCCCAAATAGAGATATAATGCTTCCACCAAGGTCACCATCAAACAGCCATTTCCGTCACGTCATGTGACAACCACGACGGTAACACGACGAGGCTCGCCATAAAATAAATAACCCATCGTGTAGGAATGAAACTCCAAGGACGATGAGGTGAAATCAATGGCCAGTGATGACCGTAAGCGACAAGACTACCAAACGATAAAGACATTAGCCACTTCAGGCACGGTGGCTCAGTGGTTAGGGCGTCGGACTGGTGACTGAGAGGTACCGGGTTCGAATCCCGCTGCGGGCAACGTGTATTTTCCTTGAACAAGAAAATTTACTCCAATTGCTTCACTCGACTCAGGTGTAAATGAGTACCAGCAAGGGCTGTCGAGTAAAACCTGCGATAGGGTAGTGTCCTGTCCAGGGAAATATCTTGTGTCATCTGTTCCGCTTAACGCTCCGGCTCTTTCGGTCTGTCAAGGCCTAGAAGGAAATTTACTTTACAAGTTGTATATCCAATAAGGTGATTCCTCATTTTGATTTCAAAGTTTCTCATTTTTGCTGTGTGCAATTCCTCCAAAAGGTGAGTCAAGGTAAGAAGTTCCGGTTTTGATCAGAGAACGGAACAGCAGATGAAGGAAGAGGCGCCAGCTTCAAAGCTTACCAAGGTCAAGTTCATTGTGTACAGTTTCTTTCTTCCATTGCCTATTGTGAGTGAAAAGTTGTATCTTATCCCTCTTTTTTTTCCAGGAGGAATTCAAACAGGTGTGCGGCAATAACATTGTTGAGCGCGGGGAGGAATGCGATTGTGGATCACCACAGGTAGGCAGTCTAAGGACGTTGAATATCTTCTGTGTCATTCTCTATGCGTATAAATACA
This sequence comes from Doris verrucosa, assembly GCA_031762655.1. Taxonomy (NCBI): domain Eukaryota; kingdom Metazoa; phylum Mollusca; class Gastropoda; order Nudibranchia; family Dorididae; genus Doris; species Doris verrucosa. The sequence continues at coordinate 1,931 of JAUEKT010049958.1, forward strand.
ACTTTATTTACAGTTCTTTTTTTGCACCAATTTAGACAATGGTGAGTGCTGCAACCTTGAAAAGGAAATAAATGCACCATTTGTAGCATCATTCAAATGTAGAAGAAAGGCCAGCTACTTCTTTTGGCATTCTTAATGTAATTTTCGAAATGGCACAAATGTGAAAAATCCATTTATGTAGTCATACAGTTAGAGAAGGGCACCATCAATATTTAGATTTCTTTCAATTCCATGTAACAGTATTTGACTTCTAGAACTTTGTTTAAACATAAAATTTCCACTGTAATAGTCTTTTCCTGTAAATTAAGGGGTTTTGATGTTTGCTGTGTTACTCATTGAAACTGATTTGTTTTTACTACTTCTGCTACATCTATTATCAATCTTCTCTCTGTTTTATTACAAGTGTATTATCTCACTTAATACCCGCTTGAATTGTTGGATAGGTTTTTTTAAATTTATCTGCGTTCATTTTATACTTTGTCTTTCACCGTTGATTCTGGCATTGCTGTAGCTTTTGTTTCCTTCCTTACCTGCAGGAATGCCTGAAGAGGGACCCTTGTTGCGACCCCAGCACCTGCCTGCTTCAGTCCTGGGCCCAGTGCAGGTCGGGGCCTTGCTGCAACAATTGCACGGTAAGCTGCCAGTCTGGCTGGAAAACAGACTGTCATAAATCATATGAACATAATAAATATTGTGTTATGAAAAAAAACATATTCTGGCATTAGAGCGATTATAGATTTGTTGAAAATATGTTGAGCGCTATAAAAATAAGATTTATATATATATATATATATATGTTTTATGACTCCCTTAATTAAATCATCATAAATGGCTGTTTAAAATCATCTGCAGTGATCATGTTGTATTACGGTGTTACGTCATCTAGCAGTGATAGACATTCTTCAGGTAAATGATAGACAAGGTAATTGAATAGCCCCATAGAGCAAAGACAAGAAAGATGCATTGGAATAGACCACATAAAATTTGAGACAAATGGGGCTCGAATCTGCGACCTTTGCATTGGCACCCTCCACCTGTCATGGGTTTGATCCCCATTTGTGTGAAGTTTTTTTTTTCTCTCTATTCCGGTGCATTTTTCTTGTCTTTGTTCTTACGGGGCTATTCAATTACTTTGTCTGCCATTTAACTATTGTCTGAATCCCATTGTTTCATTGTTTGTGTAGACATTCTTTGATATGACTATAAAAATGAGCCCCAGCCACTTTATTTCATGGCGATGATTTGCTCCTTTCCAGTTTATGTCCGCCTCCCACATGTGCCAGCCCAGACATTCCGAGTGTGACATTCCCGAGTTCTGTGACGGCCAATCAGGGGATGTGAGTATTCTCTGACTTTGACTTTCATCACGTGTTTTTCAGCAGATTTTCAAAACCGCTCTGCTCTTTTCTTTGCACACATACATTCAGTCAGCAGAGCTTGGATTTATGAAGAAAAAATTGTATTTACTATCTTTCTACATAAAACAATTTATCAAGCATTTTTTCATTTGTCATCGAAAAATTTTTATTTCACTGTGGGTACCCAACGATTATTGTTTAAAATGCCTGTGGTTTGATCTTCACACAGTGTCCCTTCAACAAGTACATTGAAGACGGCCACCCGTGTGCCAATGGCACAGGCTATTGTATGGGAGGCATCTGTCCGTCTGTCCACGTCCAGTGCAAGGGCATCTGGGGGGAAGGTGAGTTTTCCAACTGGCCTTCATTTTGATTTCTTGATCAAAGGCTTTATTATTTAGACGTCATTGATAGCTAATTATAAATTTTATACTGAGTAAAGATTTTTTTTTAAAGATTTTCATTTGGTGGGTTTGATTCAACACTCCGTGACCCACATGAACAAAATTTTACGAAAGGAAAAAAACCTGTCATATCTTGTCTATTACAATGGTTTCATTACAAATTCAAAACTGACGACTAGTAGTACTCTTTGTCGCACTTGTACCACATTTTAACTGAGGATGCACAGTTGTCAATACTAAAGGAAAACAGGATAAAGTGTACTTTTGGAATTTGTTGATTGCAGGAGTGTTATAATACACCGACAGTTTCAGGGTTTTTTTAAGCGTAAGGTGTTTTTTTTTCAAACAGATAAGCCTAGTGGGCAGCTAGGTCTTTGCCTTGAAATAGTTTTATTCTTGACTTGATGTATTAGTCTGGCATTACGGTTTTCTGGAAAGAAAATGGGTACCAGCAATATGAACTGAAAACTAAAACCTACCAACAAACAGCATCTTGGCACACTCATGTGTCATCTTTGCACCTAACAGGATTGGTCTTCTTGTTTCAAATGAATCATTTCATTACAAATTGAATGGTGGTATGCTTCTTTGGTGTTGGTGTTGTTGTTGTTGTTGTTGTAGTTGTTGTTGTTGCTTTTGTTGTTGCAGAATATGATTCAGCTTGTTATATCATGAATCAAGAGTCACGTAAAAGAAATCAAAATTTTGTAGTTTACAGTGAGTTTTTGACTATCGTTCTTTACTTTCAGCTGCTTTTAAAAAGTGAAAAAACATATTACAAATTCTTCATAAAGCGCTTTTTCTTTTTCCTCCGTTAGAACCAGTGACATCATTTGAGGTGATATGATGGAAATTGAAAGAATGGTTTTAAAATTAGTCTCTCCTCTTAACAAATGCACTGTCAATTTATTTTCTCAACCGTTTTTTACACCAATCCATCTGCAGAGGCCAAAGGCGGCCATGACGAATGCTTCCAGCGCTTCAATCCCACGGGGAACTTCAACGGTCATTGTGGCAAGGACAAGTTTACTGGCAGTTACGCTAAATGTCAACACGAGTAAGTTACATCAATGATTTCTGGCAAAGGTTGTCATGAAAGGAGATAAAATGAAGGCAAAATTGGTCCTGTTTGATAGTAAGCTTTTAAATACATGTATCAATATCACATCATCTGAAAATAAGTGTCCCTTAATGATTCATGCTTGAAGGAGGAAATTCCAGCAAATCGAAATTTTCGAGATGGCTTTGCCGGCAGATCGATTGTCTGGCCAGCAGATACACAGTACGGTGAACGCCGATAATATTTACCCAGACATATTTAGGGCTATATTAAAAATAGAGCCAGGAATAGTAGGTAATGTAGAATATTTTTCCTTTGCAACATATGTAATCCCCAACGGCAAATTATCTTGCCTTTTGCGCAGACTCACATTTTCAAGCAAATTGTCATTAGGCAAAACACATTTCAGGCCAACTGACTCTCTTCAACTTTTATCCATTCTAGTTGTCATGAATTTGTTTGAATTTGTTTTTAACTTAGAAAACTAATTTCAAATTTTCCCCACGCATGTAACAATTACTTACTCCTGATATTGCCTCTTCCCGTCTAGTGACATCTCCTGTGGCTTGCTGCACTGTGAGAGTGGACACAAGTCACCGCTGTACGGATCTGACAAAGGCTTTTCCACCACCTACGTCAATGCCAACAGCATGCAGTACGAGTGCAAGTGAGTTGGCGAGGATGGCTTTTGTCTCTTACATTAGGTCTTGTAGGATTGGTCGATACTCTTAAATATTGACTTTTTTTGTCTCTCTTTGAAAGTGTGTGCGGTATGCAACATTGCAGCCTTTTCATTTGCATACGGTACAAGATAAGTTTCAAGGCTGGACAGACATTTGTAAGACTTAGAATTTCAAAATTTGAAACTTTTTTCATTTGTCAAAAATATTTACTGATATACTATAATATTATTATATTTTAAACTGATTTTTAGACTTAAGTATAAGTTAATTTGTTTTGTTTACTATATAATTAAAATATTTTGAACTGATTTGTTTTGTTTCTTTTTATTTCTTTTCAGTCTTGCTATTCTTTTAGAATTAGTTAGTGACCGTTGTTCTTTTGATATTTCTGTTCTAGTTTTATTCTTCTTTTCCTTCTCCTTCCTCTTCTCCTCCTTCACCTCTTGTGCCATATTGTATATAATGATATAAAATTTCTTTTAAGTTTGTACAGGTTAATTATTGTGATTTTTTGGGTTGCACATCAGTATTTACGAATTTCCCGGCTATTGCTGACAATTTGGTCTGGCAGTGCTGAGCGCTGTGGTACAGCATGTGTATGTGAGTGTGCTATGTAAGGCGTCAGCTTCACTCTTGAAAGCCGTCAACTTCTTTTCTTTTTTTCTCCTTCCTGTTTCTCCCACCGCCACCAGGACTGTGCACGGGCCAGCCATGATGGACATGCCGCACATGGGGATGGTGCAGGACGGCACCAAGTGTGGCCGCAACAAGATCTGCATCCGCAACAGCTGCCAGGACCTGCCCATCGTGCCCAGGCTGAGCTGCCCCTCCACCGACCTGGCTCTCATTTGCTCAGGCCACGGCGTAAGTCCCTCCCTCTGCCTTTCTATTGGTTCACTTTTTCTTTGAATTGCTCAGAATATGACGTAAGTCCCTCTTCCATTCTGTCAGCTCATTTTAGTCAATAGAGTGGAGCTTGTGTATAACATGTCCTGGCTCTGATTTGCTCAGGCCACGGTGTAAGTCCTTTTTTCTTCCTTTCTATCGGTTCATTTCAGTCAGTAATAAAGTGGAGTCTGTGTATATTGTGTCCGGATATTACAGGGACCCCACCTGTTTGTAGCAAGATTCTTTAAAATCACCAATTTTTCTCCCACTTTGCTCTTAGTAAAATTTGTCGGCCATAGCAGAGACTGTTAAGAACTAATTGGTTTAAGTTAAAACCTTCTCAATATCTCCAAATTCAATGCTTTGGCCTACATTGCACTCAGGTAAGCCTACAGCTAAACGCAAGGGACAGCTAGGCTAGGCCTAATTCGTGAATAGTATTATATATTCTAGTTATTACAATGCTACATCAGTTTCCGTATAACATGGGCCTTGCTGCATGTAGACAGTGCGTAGCACAAAACACAGTAGGCAAGAAATGTGTTCAACCTCTCCTTTTTGGTGGTTTTTCATACCAAAGAACGCTATAAATGGTAATAAAAGATTATTATTATTTAGCCACTGTACTTTTCTTTGATTTTAACTTGGTGATTTTTTTCCCTTTATTTTCATAACACAGCTCTTACATTTATCTTTTAAATATAATCTCAAAATTCTTTCAGGTTTGTGCACCAGATGACGCATGTTTTTGTGACATTGGCTGGGAAAGTTTTGACTGTTCAGTGCGTTCCAACATTACTCTTCCTTTGGATACGGGTAACGAAGCAGGCAAATCTACAGTCGGTTCTTCCTCCACTCCTGCAACGACAACAGTCCTCGTTGCAGCAGCTCCCATGAGCAAAGGCTTTGACGAGAACGGCTTGCCTTATGATGATGCCGGCAGTCCACTCGCAGCACCCGTGCAAGAAGGTATGCAGATAATACCTCAAAAATAGCAAAGAGTACTTCAGGCCTCGTTATGACTAGCTGAAGCTTCCTAGAGACAGCGTAATTTCAGCTTTGGATTCAGCGAGTTCAAAGTCATCAATCAGAATTTGCACATTTTGTAACATAAAGAGTTTTCAATTTCATTCATTTTAATTTAATTTATGACTTTGTTTTGAGATGTGTTAAATTTCGGTCTAGGTCTAGGCATTCTATAATGTAACATTCTTTCTGAAGTCACCCTTAAAGAAGGCCTTGACCCTTTGAAATTGTAAAGAAAAATAGTAAAGTTCCTTCTAGGCCTTTGACCCAAAGAACCAGAGCTTATCCCGATTTCTGTAGCATTAAGCGGAACAGATGATACAAGATCATCCCCTGGACAGGACAGTTGTCTAGGGTAGGTTTTACTCCCCAGTCCTTGCTGATATTCATTTACACCTGAGTCGAGTGAAGCAATTAGAATGAATTTTCTTACTCAATGAAAATCTACGATGGCCAGGGGCAAGAATCGAACCCTGTACCTCTCGGTCAGCAGTCCAACACTTTAGCCACTTAACCATCGTGCCATCTTTGAGACAGTAACACGGCCAGATTTGAAGAGTGCTTGAAATTACATAAATCGCTTATTATGAATCCTTCATCCTGTCGCCCAGCTAAAGCAATGAGGCCTTAGAATTCTCTGTCATACATTTGTGCTCAGAGGCTCATTTATATGTAGGTCTGCAACGGTTTTTTGTTACATATAGTAGGCTTATGTGGGCAGTGCTCAGAGGATTAACACGTTCCTCAATTGCTGTCAAAACATGAAAAATTAGTGAAAAGTTTCAAAAGAAATGTAGTATATATACAAAAGGAATAGAAAGTAATTGCAGGCAATGTAGTCTTTTGTCTTTAGATTTTATGATATTTATGATTACCAGGGTCGGCTTACTTAAAGTGTGACACTTTCATGAGATTGGCTTTTTGAAAGAGCCAAAGAGATGTCAGAGATTCAGTTTTCAGCTGCCCTGTATCAAAGTTTTCTTTAAAAGCTGATAGACATTGTACATTTTGATACTTCATCTCTATTTGTTTTCAATTGAGCTTAGTTTTTTTATTATTGCTTTTTTCGTCCCCCTGCTCTTGTCCGAAGACGGCAGTGGCATCAGCACCACCTTGTTAATCATCATCCTGGCGACTGTTGTTGGTGCCCTGATTCTAGCCATGGGTATCACTCTCATCTGCTACAGGTCAGTTCAGCGCCTTTTACAAACCGTTCTACCATTCACTTTGAAATGTATTTTTTCACACCACATAACTGATCTTCATAGCAATGAATTGGATGTTGCCTTGTAAGAGTGACCTGAAAAACACTTTGTTCTGACCGTATTGTGATAGCAAGGATTCTTTTAATATTCAGTTGTATTAAACATGATTAATAGACGTTAGACTTAGTCATAATGGCTGAGTTTGTGATGCCTATCGAAATGTTTATTAATTCATCCTCGGTTGACATGAAGACTTTAATTTGCTGAGGCTACTAAAGTAATTTTCGTAAAGTTCCTCCACAGGACTACATTTGACAATTTTCTTTCCTAGTCAAGCAGATTTTATAAGCTGCAATAAGACTCCACACTACCAAGGAGATTCGTTGATGTAAAAAAAATTGTTCAAGTTCTTTTTAAGGTAGACTGTTCGTTTAGCACGATTTTCATCTTGTAGCCTTTGTTTCAGATTTCTTTCTTTTAGGTTGTTTTGTTTTTTTTGCATGCGTGCAATTTGTAGCTTACATAAACATGCTTCTTTGTTGTACCTTTTTGACAGGAGAAGAAGTCCTTCTAAGAATGCCAAATCCGTGAAGAATAATGGAAAGGGATCATCACATCTGGGGTACTGGTGTTTTCTTGTATTTTTCAATTTATTTCCCTCCTTACAGACATACTATATTGATTTAGATCTGGAAAGGGATCATGTTTCTCCGCCTTGCAATACATAAACCTACTACATTAATTCAAATCTGGAACATTTGAAAAACGAAGATATCTTGATATCAATAGATGTCTAGAGGATGTATTAAAGCAGCTAAGAACAAAATGCAGGTCACATGTAAGAGATGGCTCTAAATGAAATGATTGATCTTATGTGATTCTAATTTCGGTCTGTCACAAAATTAGACCTAACACTTATCCTGATTTACTCAGGATATGCTGATTTTTTATTAAACGTAGAGAGCAGATATCATGATTTATCATTTGGCATTAATTGTGAAAATACTGATTTTTTACAAATTGCATTCCTTGTCATATTAGCTGATCCTCACTTTTTCCTTCAGATTTTTTTTTTTTTTTTTTTACTGGGTATCCTGATTTTTCATTAAAACATTGTGGCAGGTCTATTGTATCACATGTCTTAATTATATCTACTGTACCACATGCATTAATTATGTCTTTGTGCCTCATGCATTAATTATGGTTTTTGTACCACATGCATTTATTATGTCTATTGTACCATCTGTATATATTTTTTATTTCCATGTAAGTATTGTAAAGCGCATAGAGCTTGTAAAGTATGGGATTATGCGCTATAGAAGTGCCATTTACTATTATTATTATTATTATTATTATTACAAACACTATCATTTTATATCTTTCTCTCACAGGAACAAGAAATTCTGGGGCAAGAAGAAGAAGTGGCTGTCCAGCGAAGAGGAAAGTGAGATGAGCGAGTTGCCAGCCCCGCCCATCATCGTCATGGACCCGGACAGCGCCATGCCGGAAAAGGGCATCCTGAAGAACTCGTCGGCCCGTCTGGCGGCCCTCGATCCGACGGGGGACGGCAAGGGAGGCGACCAGGACAGTGTGGGACCCTACATGTACGATGAAGACGAGGACATGGAGGCCGAGGAGATCTGCAACATCTTCAAGGACAATTCGGCCGACGACCTTGATCACCTGCAGGACTCGGCCAGTTTCGACTTTGTCATCCCCCCTCCACCCCCCTTGCCGCAGTTCCCGTTGTCGGAATATTACCCTGGCTCGTCGACGACGTACAGCCGGCCGGACGCCGGGGGGAGCATGCCTAACCACGAGTACGAGTCGCCCATGTCACTCCGCCACGAGCCCCTCCAGGTGCTACCCCAGCAGGCCAACCCCCTGTGGCGCACGGCCCTGCCGCCCCAGACCCTCTCCCCGCCCCAGTCCCGCATCGTCAAGCTGCGCAACCTCAACGACTACATGAACAAGGCCACCATCGACCTCTCCCCCTCCCCAGACGACCCTCCCACCCAGCAGCTGTCCCCCTCCACCTGCACTTCGGAAGACGTGCGGAGCAGCGAGACGGAGCCGGACCGCTATCAGCGAATCTCGCATTCGGACCACAGCCCGACGTCGGTCACCAGCGGCTCCACCCAGCACAGGCCGAGCTACGGGAATCTCAGCCAGTACATCCTGAAGCGCGGCGAAGCCACCGCCAACCCCGAGCTGCGGGACGCGGACCACACGGACAAGGAGTCCAATCACTCGGGTTCCACTCTGAGCACTCTCGACCGTTATTTCAACCAACACAACAATTTGAATGCCGAATTCATGCCAAAACTTTCCTCGGGTCCCCAGCACGAAGACCCCTCATCCATCGCCATGCCACCACCCATGAACCCCATCAACATCCGTAACATCCTCGGCATCGGCCACACTCCAGGGTCCACGGCCAGCCGAGACAGCAACAGCACGCCCCAGGGTAGCATCAACGGAGACAACTCCTCATTCACCACGGGAACGGGAAACTCCAAAAACGGCTACGAGAAAAGCTCAGGCTACGGCAGCGAGCAGGACCATGAGAGGTTCAGCACGGAGGACAATTCCCGCTCGGATTCGCATTCGCGGTCGGAATCGCTGTCGCGGTCCCAGTCCTCGTCTCCCCCGAGCTACAGCGCTGTCATCCGCACGGGGCCCAATAGGATTCAGCTCATCCCAGCTGCACAGCTGGTGGAAAACGGTCAGGAGATTGAGGGTATTCAGCACGAGCTGAACAAACTGTTGGAGAACCTGCCTCGCATCCATGCCGGTTCCTTCGAGCGCTCTCCCCTCCAGTCCAGTGCCACCCCCAGCACTCCCCTCACGGGACCACTTCCCGCCAATCGCCCTCAGAAGGAGGACGCCACGGGGGACAACAACGCCCCCTGCATCGACAGAAGCTTGGAGGAAATTCCGGCGCATTTCTCAGACAAAAAAAGGAAGGGAAGCGGTCGTAAAAACGGCAAAAGCAAACGGCCGATCAGTGTGGCGGTCCAGCAAAGCAAACCCAACTCAAGCAACAGTAGCTTGGATGAAGTGCAATCATTAGTCGATGATGAGATTGTTGCGTAGCTCTACAACAGCGTCGACACATTTTCAGATATTATCTTGTTCTGAGTTTTCTTTTTTTCGAAGACTCAATTGCCGCAGAATATTGTTAAAAAAAAAAAAAGAAAAAGAAAATACATGGAAACCTTTCTAATTGGGTACCCGGGTATAAATGTGAAAATCGGGCAAATCAGGAAGAAATCCCAGGGAACAATGTTTTCTCTCTTAAATTTACTTTTCTAATCTGGAAGGCCTTTCCCTGGATTGGATTTGATAAGAAAGAGGGGTTTAGGTACCTCAAATAGATGATAAAACTTGGAAACCTGACTACCACAGAGTTTTCCCGATTAGAGAGGTGCTACTGTATTCTTCCTTGAATTGTTTCTTCTTTTTCTTCTTCAACTTTCAGTAAAAATCACACCAGCCTACCTGTTATCATTACATTTAGGGAAACTTTTCATTATTAGGTTTGAGGGAAATGAGGCTCCTCCCTGCAGGTCTTGCTCCCATAAAAAGAAGATGTATATGAATTTTATTTTTTTTTATATTTAAACCCTCACATCTCTAGTCGTTACAAAAATTAAAATTTACGTGTATCTTTTACTATATATGTATGTATGAAACCCAGTTTCATGATAAGACCCAATTGCATGATAAGACCCAATATCTCAGTGCATTATCAATTTCAAAGGGAATTTCCGTTCAATTAAAGAAATGTGATTAATAGCGTAACATTGAGAGCTAGGTAAAACTTTTATCATACATGCCGGCTTTAGCGAAGGAGGCGTGTGCATTGTCGTGGTTTGCATGTCGTAGAATGAGGGCTGCTATGCTGCCAGAGGGTTATTTTTAAAAAAAGGTTACAAAAAAATAATAAATATAGAAATAGATCAAGGATCTTAAAGTATGTCAAGAACAGATGAAAGTAAGTTTGTTTAGCCACGATAGCTATCTTGTGTGATCGTTGAGTTAACCGTCAGTGACCACATCATCTGGTCTCAACTGGACTTAATCAGACTTCACACAAACCGCATGGATGCACAATAGCTAGGAATATATATAGGGCCATAGGGCATTGTTTAGCTAAGGAGTCCATGTGCTTATTCACACACACCCCCCTTAGGAAGCTGATGGAGGTCACAAGTGTGACTCAGTCAGATCTACCATGCAGTTGGCTCTTGCCATCAAATTCGGTCCTACATATTATTATGCTAATTACATGTACTTATACAATAACTGCGACCTACGTTTAAGAGGAGTCATCTCAGTTTTTAAGGGCTTTTGTGTTTAAAACAATGTGTTGCGTACCCTGTGCAACATAGTTTTAAATGATAATTTATAACGCCCACGTTTTTATTTATTTATGAATTACATCTGATGTAGCATTTTGTTGCAGGAGTTGACTTTCTTTTAGACGCCTTTACACAAGCTTTGCTAATGGTATTATTGATAATTATATAATTTGCATTATAATTTTTTTTTAATTTATCAAAGTTTTGTTTGATTGCATGTATGTATGCGTGCCTGCGGAAAAGTTTCAGATTGAATTAATGGAGATATTTTTTATGTTTTCCTCCTGTAAGTTAGATAGTCTCTAATTTCCGTATATGCCTAACAGATTTTGTTTGACAAAATAGGGAACAGCTTTCAAAAGCTCAGGTTGTTTGGATTTATCATCTGTTGCATTATAACAATGTTATTTAAGCATGTCTTAACTTATTTATTGATCTGACAGAAATGCTGTAATTTCTATAACATTTCAGCTTTCATAGATATTTAAACACAAAAACTTCAATGCCTTTAGCATTAACTAAGAATCAAAGAAAAGTACAGCAGGCTCTTGAGTAGAACCATTTGTGTGTTTGATCCAATAGGGGTGCCGACAAAGAAAAAGATTTGACCAATTTCTGGGGCATTTTTGGTTTCATCAGGATGTTTTTAACATTTAGGGATTGAAGACTTCATTTTGAATGATTATTCACACATTCTTTGAGATAAAAAAGGAATCATAGATCAAACATTTAACGACCACGGTGCAAATTTTGTCGTATTTTATCAACAGACTACCAATGAAGTTCATAGACCTTGAGAAGTTGCTGATGATTGCATTTCTCTCTTCCAGATCAGCCCAGTTGCATTGCAGTGATTGATCTGGAAACTTTTGGTTTTGTCTTTAGTCATATTGTCTTATGAATGACAATAATTTCCATGCATTTTGACCTTAAATACAGGTGGAGGACAATAAGGGAAACAATTATCTACAGCATCACCCTTTTCTCGACTCAAACAGCCATTTACATGTAATTTACACAGTGTAATAATGTGGGGAAAATCAGAACATGAAATGTTTATGTTAGATGCAAATATGGAAATAAAGTTAAAAGATTTAAGCATTAATTTAGCTTATAAAGTTAGCTGTTCAAAACCACGCCTTTTCCATTGACGATGATGTGAATGAAAATGGCTTGTTTTGCAAAATTTTGTTGTTTGGGTTTTGTTAGATTTCCCTCCTGAAACCTTACAAATAAACATTTTTGTAGAATTTCAATTGAGTTTCATCCTTTCAGTACAGAATCTAAGAGCTTCATAAACTTAATAGCATTTCATTTTCAATAAACTTTATACAATTGATGAGTGATTGCACAAATGTATGGACTATATTTTATTTACATTTGTGTTTTTCACATGGCCTTATGATTGGAGGAAGTCAAGAAAGGAAATAAAAAGCCTCCTGTGTGTCTGTGTGTTTGTGTGTGCATAGGTGAACACAAGAAACAAAAGATGTAGTTCGTATACCACCTTTTTGTACAACTTGACAATGGAAAATGACATTTTGATTTATTCATCAAATCAATTGTTCTTACTCTAGTTGATTAACGATTTTTACACCCAAGACATTTGTTTTCTTCTGTCTCCTTCTGTTGCTTTTGTCCTACTGGCCTTAAATTGAATCTCATCGACACAACTGTCTGCAGGATCAGGAATATTTTAATCAATATCGTACCACTCTGATGATGTATATATATACTTATGTTAAGTGTGTTTTATATTGTCTTTTACGCAGAAGGTCACACTATGTTTATAAATAATGCACTGCATATCCCACATTTTACATGACAGAGTTCATTGTACATTTCATTTCAGACAACATTTTCTTGCCAAACGTTTTGTTTAGCTTAGCCACTTTCATCATTTTGAGGAAAGAAGATTGTTGAGTGAGTGGTGCTGTCAGGCTGTCAGTGAGTGTGTGAGCAAGAGTTGATGCCTGGAACTCTTTATGTTTGTGACACTTTTGGGCCATTTTGGGGGGTTTTCACAAAAATTATGCTGTTCATGTACATTCTAGTTATACTTTTGTACATTTTTTGTCTTTTGTAGGATACTTTTATTTTATATTTTAGAAAAAGGAAGAAGGCTGTAGAACTACAAGTATATGGGGTGAGTGTATGCGTGATTGGATGAGAATCAGACAGACAGAGAAACAGATAGAGAGAGAGAGAGAGAGAGAGAGAGAGAGAGAGAGAGAGAGAGAGAG
>JAUEKT010051067.1:0-15158 GCA_031762655.1 Doris verrucosa
CACACACTCAAGTGCCTGAGTCCCCAACCCCCCCAAACACTCAAGTGCCTGAATGCCAAATCCCGCAAACATTCACGCGTCTTAGTGCCAAACTCCTACACACTCACATGTCTGGGTGCCAAACTCCCTCCTGGGCGAATTGGATTCATCCCTGGGTCGACTGGGGTCGCGGAACCTGCTGGGGGTGAGCATGCGGTCTTCCACGTAGGGCTCCTTGGTGTAGGACTGGCCGATAGGGTACCTGCCTTCCCCCCTGCCCTGGCTGTGGTGGCTTGGGTAGTAGTCCCCGCCTTGGGCCTCTGCTGTCACGGGACCCCCACCACCACGCTGGCGATGCGGGGCAGCTTGTTGGGGCGGGGGAGGGGACGGGGCACCCGACAGACCGGGGATGTTGGAGATGTCGTATTCCTTGATGCGGGGAGTCGTGGCTGTGAAGTGAAGATGTAATGGAATAACTTTGAAGACTCTTTGGTTGGTGAAAAGTGAGGATCATCTATGGTTAATCATGCACAATATTTGACGATTGTTTCAAGTCACATTCCTCTTAGAGTAGAGTTATTTATAGAACCAGGAGCTTCTTTTCATTTTTCCTTCGTTTACCAAGATTTTGGCTTAACTTTCATGTCCGATCATAATTTTTGTTATCTTGATTGCTCTAAATATCGTAAGACGGTTAAGACCATGGACGAATTTAAAATCATTCTACATGTTTTCAATACAGATGTGACTTAGTAATGCTAACTCCCTAAATTCTACAGTGGGGGGAGGGGGGGGGGGGGTAACCGATAAATTATATAATCCTTAAACTACTGACGTACAAGATATTAGTTCTACTGAAAAGGGAAACAAAATATGACTATCTGCCCTCTATCACAACACAAGTTATACAAAAATATATATTTCAGAGCAGTTTGAGAGACCAATTAGCTGGAAACATACTATTTTGCCAACACAGTGATTAGAATATATTCTAATATATTATCTCATGGTGAAAATAAACATTGAAACACAAAATGGGAAAACTCAAACATGGATTACAGAAGTTTAGTTCTAAGTAAAGGTGGGGATAGCAATAATGTGGAAAAAAGATTTGGGTAGAGTATAAGATTTTGGTTGGATTTTATTCATATTCTCAACTTAAAGGACTTCAAGAATTTTAAATGAATGTTAATGTTAAACACTTCCAAAACAATCCGGATATTAGGGATAGGACCTTAAATTTGTACAACGTGATCTGAAGACAAACTCTGCTTCCTTATAGTTGATATCTAATAGAACTCTGTGTAAATCTACTTTTTCAGACATTGGGGTTAGGTTGACAAAAGACTTTAACTTTTGGGACAAATAACAAAGGGACAAGAGTGAGCAAGACAATTAATGTACAGACTACTTTAACAGTTGCAATCAGTCATCTAGCTGTAAATGAAGTTGATGTTTTGCATTTACTTATTCATTTTTCATCCTGTTACATGATTCCATATTAGGTTATTAAATTTCGCCTTCAGGATATACCTCTAATTATTACTTCAAGTAATGGGAAGGTTATGGGAAGACATTATCCATATATTAACATATAACAAGGTGAGAAATCTTAACTATGTGGGAGCATTTTTTTACTTGAATTTATTTGAGAAGCATGATCTTTAAGTGCTCGAAACATTTCTAGAGAGATAAAAATGCCTTAAAGTGCCTCATTTTTATTTTTATAATATTAATATTATCATTATAAATTTCACAATACCATTTCATTTTTGTTGTGAAGAACAACAAATTTTACTTTTTAAAATCGTACAATTCATGGGTGTAGATTTCCAAAACATGCATGTATCATGTAGTGTTATCTAGTGTTAAACCAAACTTTGAAGTGTAAGAATATAACCAACAACCAATTCATACAAGACAACAAATTGAGTGAGAATCAAAAACTCAAACAGTGCACAGCACTAAAAGAACTGTCAAAAATTCTAACAAACTCAAAAATCCATTCTGGTAACAATACATCCTAGAAGAATTTTCAACATTAACTTTTAGAGCAGTTGAATCCTTTTAAGTTATTGATAAATATCAGAGCGATAGACTTGTTTACTCAATGATACAACTTGACTATGTGATTAATAGATTTCTGAACTGTATGAGTGCCACATCTCACATGTGTGACTGATAACGTTTTAACTGTATGTACGATTGATACATAAAGAATGTATAAATGGTACGCCTTCACTGTCAGAGTGTTGCAATCAAACTGCATGTGTGGCATGTTTATACAGTGCAAGTGATTTGCATTGTATTAATAACAAGTTTAAACCGCACAAGCAAAAGACAAAATAAAGGTCTTTTAAGACAGAATCCAAAAGGCTCAGAAAAAAGTCCAAAAGATCAAAATCCAACCATTGCCGCTAGTTTTATACCTTGAGAATTGCCACCATTAACAGGTGGTCTGTGAGTCCCAGGGCCAGACATTCTAGAGACTGGCTCTACGTGGAGGGCAAACAAGCAAGTGAAACGCATGAAATTGTGCACAGTATTTAAATTGAGACAGAGATGTAATTCAATGGCTGAGCACAATTTACAATAAGTTTACAGGAGTGTTTGAACAAAAATAAAACACTGTACCATTCCCAAGGATATTCTACTAGGAAAACACATCTTTTTTTCCCAACAGACGAAAACTAGTTCTTCATCATTTAATGGTTGATTTAAATATGAGTTAATAAAGAATATTCCTAAATGAGCAACTTGCATTATAGTCACTTTCTTCGTATAACCTGTGTTTCACTTTCACTTATTTGTTTTCACAAATTTGCCTGATCATAAATATTATTTATCTAAACACACACAAAAAACCATCTTCAATAAAAAAGAATTCTTGAGATCAGCTCCATTAATCCAAATTTCCTCCAAGCTAAAGATCAGCTCCATCAATCTGCTATTTCCTCAACTTTCTTCCAAGACGGCAAAAATATGGTCACAAAAGCTTTGCAATAAAAGTTTACTATTAGAAGGGGAAGAGAGGGGGGAGGGGGAGGGGTTTAAAAAAGTTAATGAGATAAAAGATGGCGACTAAAGACTGAAACCCTTCCAAAAATTGCTGCCTTGAAAACAATAGAATATTATTAAAAGCAGACACTCATGAAACACTCTCCATACATGAGTTAAGATCCATTATAACCTTGTACGACCTATTCCTGACCATCCCCTCTTCGTCGTCGTCATCATCACTGTCAACATCGTCAACATCTCTTCACTCCTTTTACAATTCATTATTTGACAACTAAAGCTTCACTTAAGTTTGCTTCACAAGGTTACTATACAACATCATGCAGTAATAGGTGACCACTAACTATTGATTTGCTGATGATAAAAAATACAATAAAAGGGTGTGTGAAGTAAATATAAAGACTAAATACAATGTAACAATTTATGACAAGCACAAACAGTAAAAATCAGGAATAAGTGTACAGAGGGTATAAATCTATAAAAGCAGCTGACACAACACTACTCAACAAATAAAGCATGATAAATGTAAACACTACTCATCACTAAGGCTAAACTTTCATTCATTCTGACCTAAGCGCACATAATAAATAAAGCCGAGCAGCCAAACTAATTGAAGGTCACTTGTTATAATGGAAGATAATCTCAAACACAACTTTATTGTTCCATTACAACAAGCGGCCTTCAATAAGCAGCAGCTCGCCTTTGTTTATAAGGTACACTTAGATTCCTACTCTAACCTACAAAGAAAGCAAACCAAAAAGCAGTGAAAGCACTGGCCACACCTTCACACGGTCTCACCTTCGTACGCCGCTTTCAACTGAGAGATGTCGTGGCCGTGCTGACGCAAATGCTGAATCCTCTTGACGTTCTTGTCCTCCTGGGCTTTTTCTTGGGCTTCATCCATCGCCGACTTTAAGACCGCCATCTGCTTTTGTCGGAGTGCCTGAAACAGGAAGAAAGTCAGGTGATACACTGAATCAAACCTGAAAACAAAATTAATCTTAATAACGATTGAATGTCACTTGTCACCGAATTTGCTCTGATTTACTCATTTTTCAATGTATTCATTTTGATTTATCATTAAATACACCATTATTGAAAGTCAGTCATTACAGTTGGACAGAAAGCTGTGAATAAACTATGAAAAACTTACTTGAGTTACAGTATGGTAAAAGATTAGAAAATCTTAGCTAAATACAGCAAATGACAAGAAAAGCAAGAGTCAGTTATAGCAAATGACTGGAAAGAAAGAGTACCTTAAAGTAAATGACAGAATGAATGCCTGAGCAATCAAAAATCACATTCCACATTCTCAACTCTCTGAAGAGCTTAAAGTAGAGCAGCATGTATGGTGCTTAATACTAGCACTCTGTCAAGATCTTTCTATTTATAGCTAGGTACTCATCTACACCTGAGTTGGGTGAAATAATTGCAGTTATTATGTTACTCTAGGAAAAGACACAATGATCAGGATAAGGTTTATACCAGATACCGACTGAGCTAGCTACAATCCTTCATAAAGGCATCATCTTTGTTGTGTTGTAATATCTTCAATGTTTGTAGTCAAAGCTGGATTAGATCTGGAAATAAGTTTAATCTTGGTCACACTTGGGACGAACTGTCAGTGAATATATCTGCTAGTCATAATTAGAGTCATTCCAAAGACTAGCTTAGTGAAACTCCTTTATTAAGGAGCGTACCTAGCTCAGTCGGTAAAGAGTTTTCTCTTTAAGGTGAGGCAATGGGCGCCAACGCAGAGGTCACGGGTTCAAGCCCCACTTGTGTCAAGATTTTTTCAGTTTATTCCTATGCATCTGTCTTGTCTTTGTTCCTTCGGAGCTATTCAATTACTTTGTTTATTATTTACCTATGAACTTTGGGGATACTCACTTCTCTTTCCTTGTTCTTTGCTTGTTCCGCCTCCTCCTGTTTCAAATACCTGTCTCTCTCCATCTGAAGCTTTCTCTCCTCTTCCATATCCTCCCTGATTTTTCTCTCCCTCTCCTCTCTCTTCAGCCTCTCTTTTTCCTCTATCTGTGCTTTGATTTGAGCCTGAAAGTGAAAGAGGAAATATATTTACTGATATATAATGATAGGAAGAGTTTATACATGCTTACATATACAATGGATGAATAGAAAACTTACTACTATATAAAAAAAAATACTGCAATAAATATATTTCCTTTCTTCAATGAAGCCAGCTAACCTTTTGATAAAAGAGACCGTGAGATCCTCCCAGTATAAACAAACACACCCATCAAATGTTGACACGGAGACATTTTGAATGAAGTCGAAGTGAGATTAATGTGGTACTTTCATAATGGTGGGTAACAAAGAATTGGCAGTGATTATTACTGATATTACAGCAGACCCCTTTATTAATAACATTCCCTTTTAAAACACATTGCTTCAAATGCCTTAAAAAGATTCATTACTTGTTTTGTTTGGGATTTCTTTCATGTGTTGAATATTTTTTTTTTTTTTCTTGAGAAGGGGGAGAGGAGGGACGAGTGAAGAAGAAAGAGGTGGAGGGCTTGATTAGGAAGTTGTGCGACTCAGCTTTTATTTGTATTCTTATTCATTCTTTTTTTCGAACAATATAAAACTCCAAAGTGAATACGACTTAAGACAACTTTAACACAAACAAAATTTTAAATATGAAACTGAAACCTCTTTGCAGTTCACTTCATACACATGTCTCTGATAAAAAGCAGATGTATCATTTGCCCTGATGAAGCTTTATCCTGGACAATGCTTTTAGATTGTAAATATTGCTATAAAAAATAAAAAAGAAAAAGAAAAAGAAGAAGCATGAGAAGGTAATTTTAAATGCTTTTAAAAGATGATAATAAAGTTTTTAGTCTATTTCCCATACAAGTACAGGCTAACAGTCTGTACTTAATTCACCCTCCCATACACCGTTTTATTTCAAGGATGTCTCAAACCCCTATTTGCACTAATTATCTGGACAGATCTCTCTCTTCCTTTACCCAACTACTCATTCACACCTGATTCGAATAGAGAAATTTCACTTCATAGGTCCCATGCTCTACTCCTCACCAAGCCTCCTAAGTTATAATCAGGAACGTTGTTTATGCGTCATACTAACTATTCCAAACGAAAAGCTAAGATACTGTTGTGTGGAAAAGCACCCACTCCTACCTGATATTCTAAGTGCACCCTCCGTTTTTCTTCCTGTTCCTTCCTTGTGACAGGGTCCACGTAAGCTCCCTGACCCCGAAGGAAGGTGGTGCTGGGGAGGAAAACACAACAACTGATGCAAAAGGTAACATAAGAAGGCATAAACATTTCATTGCCTTTCTTAAGGAAAACGTTTCACTAATATTTTTTCTTTTATCTTTGGCATTAAGTTTTCCTTACAAGACAAACATTGTACAACTTTTCTTACTTTTTCTTTAGGGACTTTTCTTTGGGTCGTTTTGTTGGGGTATCTTTCATTGCATTAACACTTCACTCACAAAATTCTTTTTTTTTTTTTTTCATTTACAAGACAATGGGACAGGCACATAAATTTACTTCTTTTTTTTTTCAAAAATCCAAACCAACCTACCAGCCATCCATACTTTTTGTGTTCTTTATTACTACAACTATCAAGGATTAAAATTCCCTAATTTATTATGACTGAATCACCCTTCCCATATTTTCACCCATGTAATTTTAATTTCCCCAGACCCTTAGATGAGTCTGCAGATAAGGGTCTGAATGGCATAAATGATGAGGATGGGTGACTTATCCAGGGACAAAAGTACTTCTTAAGGCGTTTGGTTTATAAATTCTCGTTGGGATTTTTTAAAAAGTTTTGTCTTTGTTTTTGTTTTCTTTTCCTTAATATTTAACGTCAACTTCAGATCAAATCCTCTACATGGGTGATAAGTTACCGGTATGTAATTTTTCCCACTTCAGGAGAAATATTGTACAGATAACTTTAGCTAAACATTATATAAAAGTTTTCTCATTTTCATTCCACCTAGCTTACAAGATGAGAAGCGTACAAATATTTTTCTTCTATCATTTATTCATAGCTTATAATTGAAAGGAGCGTTGCCTGCTCCTTTGCTTCTTATGTAAATTTAAAATATAAGATCACATGTGAAAGGACAATTTATCTGACATATTTAATGCATTCTGTACACGAGCTTGGCCTTTTCTCAGATTTCTCAGATTGAACACCAATCAATATGAAGAGCATCATCATAATAAATTTGTTTTTTGCTCTCCACTCTTATAGACAACTCACGGCTCTTCTTGACTAGCTGAGACTGATGCCATCGGTGGTACAGGGGCGCTGTTGGTCCGATGTGTATCAACGTATTCTGCAGCTTTCGGTTGCTCCATAAAAGGCGGGCCTTGGCTGGATGTCCCCGCGAACTGGTTCAGTTTCTGGCGATCGGTCTGGCGGTGATCCGCCCACACGCCATCGTCCTCCTGACGTTCCCTGGCTTTTTTCTCGGCTTTGATCCGCCGCTGCTCCTCTCGTTGTTTCTCTGAAAAAAATTAAATGATAGATTAACAAAAACTGTGGATTATCTATGGTTTAAGCATCTGAAAATGATATATTCAGTAGCTTTAAAATTCATCATTAATCACTGACATATCCTCATCTCAGTTTACATTTGCTCTATGTCCAAAAATTCCATTTTGGAGAAAATCGACTGAAGTTTTGAACTTATATGAATCAAAGACAACATAAAGCAAAAATATATTGGTCTCTTTCCATTTTGAGGAAGATTTAGGTCACTGCTCCATTAAACTCAGTTTCTCTGCTTTAATCCTGCACTATTCCTCTAATTTTTTCCTCTAATAAAAATGATGATTATTCCCAGGCATAAAATAAAATAAATCATGTTTATGACCTATAAAATACTGTTTCTCACTGCTGTCCAAAAAGCCCCTTGGCTGATCTTGCTTTTCCACAACAACATGAAACTTTAAAGACATATTTGCTTAAAGTTTCATAAACATTGGTCCTTCACATAGAGAATCAAGAACAGTATTTAGGATTATTGAGTGAGTATCAAAGTTGGAAATATTCAGGGAAAACTTGTTGTAAGAATCCAATGCAGAATACATACCAGTACTTCATGAGAACTCAATTTTTAATACTCTTTAAATATTTTAAGTCTATACTTGAAAATTTAGATGAATAAAAATTACAACATGATAGATCTGAACAAATGCGTAAGAAGCACATATTGGTTCCATTTAATTTTCCAAATGTTACTGTAACGCTCGTAAAATGCACAGCAATTCTCAAGTCTTTAAGAAGACTGCGAATGAGTCATCAAGGCAAACCATTCTCTTACCCAATTCCTCAAGCCACTGACGCTTCTCCTCGGCCTTTTTGTTGTCAAAGCGAGTGTCATTCAGTGTCCCAGCCTTAAGGGGAAGAAAAAATAAAACAGTTTAAAGTCTTACGCCCAAGGGATTTTTTTTAAGATCACAAGAAAAACAAAGACTTAAAGGGATCTCTTTGGACGATCGAATGATGCATAACAATAAAAAGTTGTCTCTGTGAAAAATACCAACATTTTATGGAAGTTCAAAGTCTTGGATGCTATATCTAAATGATCATACAAAATCATTACTCATTCCAGCCTTCAGAAACAATAAGACCAAAACACTTCTAGTTCAGAATGAACGATATTGGAACAACATGCGTGGAAATACATGAGTAGAGTGAAAATTAAAGTAAACCACTTTTCACTCCCTGTACCTTATCACTGGCAAAGATTCTATTTTCTGTATTAAACAATGTAAATAAATCAACACCTAGTCCTACAAGAAACAGACAAACAAATAGAAAGTTCCATGCAAATTATACTTCTGTGTGTGGTAAAGATCCCCTTACTGTTCACTGGACAAAATAGGCAAAGTTATGTTGGAGGCATGGTGATTGAGTTGTGAGAGCCCTAAGTTGTCGACTGAGAGGTGCCTGGTTCAATTCTCACAATGTGTATTTCCATGAGTAAGAAAATAACTCCCTATTTTCATTCTCTTCTCTCAGATGTAGACGAGTGTCAGCTATAAGCAGAGAAGAATGCTGTCAGATTGGTAGTAATTAAGTGCCCCACTCTCAGGCTGCCCTACTGCCCAATCCTCTGAAAGTTGAAAAGGACTTTGAATGAAACAGCTGGCTGGAGGGATATATAATGTACAGTCAAATTGCACTTATATGGGGACAGAAACTATAAACTAGTATTTCTTATTTTTAATTGCCACCAAAAATGGAAACAATAATTCAATTGTGAAGCGGGACAATGAAGCTCAAGTCAAATCGAAACCAACATTCCTTTATTCAATCATTAAACAACAAAGCCAATTCTTGTAACATATTTGAGATTTCAGTTGACACGACATCTCTCCACAGGACAGAAGGCCCACTCACCCCAACCACCATAGAGCTCCTCATGGCCGCAGGAGCTGCCAGTGACACAGGGTCGTCCTCTGGTGCCTTGCCTAGCACTGAGACCTGGTTGCGGGGACTGAGGCCAGTTCTGTGGAAGGAAATCAAAAGTTACATATTGTTTGTTACCTGCTCAAAATTTATAACTATTTTCTTTTAGATCTACTTCTGCCCCAATACACACTATAGTAGATGTTGAAATCCTTTATGAGGCAGGAAAGATCTAAAAGGAAGAAGATGCATAATCTTATAACTACGTTTAACTGTATAAAATAGCGAGGTACTTCTTTTGGAACTCTAGATTTTGCACAAGACAAATCATCAAAGCAAAAAAATCACATACGGTCCATAACGTGGCGTCACATCTTGTGGAGACTTGTGATAAACAAATCTGTCAGCCCACTGATCTTGCACACCTGCCCTGTCTCTCTCTTTCTCCTGTTGCTTTTTCATCCGCTGTTCCTCTCTCTGTTTATCTGTGGGAAGTTTGAAAGACAAAGATGGAAAGCACTGATAACCTTTCTTAGACAGTTTACAAAAGGCTCGTTCCTCATGGTTTACATGCTTTATTCTTTAACATGTGGCACTTCTTCATAGATAACAGACTTTACCTCTGGACAAATCATTTTTGCCTAGAAGAAAAACATTCCTTATACCAAGCAAGGCGCTTCTTATGGATAATAAACAGTATTCCCAGACAAATCAATATTGTTTTCAATACTGTACCTTAATCAACTGTCGTGTTTGCCTTCATATGAAGGTGCCGCAGTAATGATTTGACTGATTAATTGATAGAGTAAACACATAACCTCATCCCTAGACAAACTCTAAACAAAAAGTTATGCGGGAGGTCATATGCTATTCAAAGAAAAATCATCTTTCCTCATAGACAACACAAGATTTGATATTTCTAGTCAACTGTACATTCCTCTTGAATATTACACCTTCTAAGACTCGCAATTAAGTCTCATGATGATTTAATCATACTCCTAGGCAACTGCTAAGCACAAAAGTTGTACAGAAGGGAACAACTTACCGAGTTCTGCCAGCCATTTCCTTCTGTCTTGTTCTTTCTTCGTCAGATGAGACAGGTCTTCCTCACCAAAATGCTGCCATTCAGAAATCATAAGCATTAGCAATGGTGCACATAGTTGTTGTTTAATTTTTGTAAAAAGTGGAAGAGAGGGGAGAACATTGCCTAAATTGAAAATTGATAGTTGAAACTATATTTCACTTACCTATTCTCTCTTTTTTTTATTCTAGAAAAAGCATTAAAAACAAGACTTCCACGTAATGATTTAGCTAAATTAAGAAATTTCCGTTCATCTTAGAATACGTACAAATATTGAATTCACTTTTAATGAGGAACAGATTGCAATTTCCCCTTTTTGGGGGATAAATAAAGTTGTATTACTATTACTATTACTATCTGAGTATTATTAGTGATATTCATATTGCCAATTTCCATTCAAAAGTCAGCGTCAATCATTTTGTTGGTTCTAATATCCCTAACACAAATCTGAATTTTCAAAAATAAATTTTGTTGATACAATTTTTATTCATCTTGTCTGGCTTCACTAGTAGTTGAATATAAAAACTAAACAGTGAAATGCAAGCTCTCACATGCAGAGGTCATCTCTTATGCTAGCCTTTAGTATATGATTAAAATTTCTCTCAATCAAAATGATAGCTCAAGAATATACTCTTATTGTCTTATATATTCATAAAAATGTCATCAATATGTCACACACTCAAGTAAGTGCTCTTGGAGTATTACATACTTGATAATAGGAAATGTTTAGTGTCTGGCTCATTATTTGAAATTGTGTTAGTGTTTCCCACACTTGAAAAAAAAAAGCATGATTATAGTATCTGACAATGTCTGACAGAAGGTTATGTGGTCTTTATAAGAAAAATGAATAAACAAGAGTTATTCGACATTTACTATTTTTTTTTTTTTTAAATTGACCGTACTGTAATACCCATTAAGTCTGCTGAAATAATGACTGGTTTAAGAAGATATCTAAATGTTGGGAAAGAAACTTTGATTTGTTGAGTAGAAGTAATGGACTCCCATGTTTCATTAACAGGCACTCCATGTAAAATGTGACAATCAGTTGCATGTCTCAAAAAGTCAGTCATATGTACATCTACACAAATAGGAGGTATAACTTTACAAAATAAATCATATTGAAATGGAAGTTTTTAGAATAAATTCAAACACAAATAACAGGTAGAGTATAATAATGGTAGGGCAGACAAGAATGGGGTAAAATAAAACTTTTCAGCCTGTTATATTTCATCCCCTTTATCAAGTGTTATGAATAGATAAGAAAACAAATTAAAACAAAGACATAAAACTTGTTAATATCCACCAGTTGCCAAAAGTCACTCAAAGATAAAAGAAGAGCAGGAAAAGAAAGAAACACACCAAATGGTCGTAATTTTGCTGAGTTTCCTTTCTTAAATTCATTCTTTCCCTCTTTTCAATGACATCATTATGCACAGGCAAACCCCCTCTTTTCTACCTGATCTTAGAATGTATACAAGCAGGTAACTATGAAACATATTTGATCAAAGCATTTTAAGCAATCTAAAATTTCTAGAAGGCTGTTGTCAGAACATTACATTGTTGCCTGTTCCCACATCCAAGCTTGTCGCCATACATACTTACAGGAGGAAGTAAGCATAGCATTAAATATCTGTCCTAGAGAGCATACTAAATCTAGCTTTGATGCTAAGGATGGAAACCTAGAACTTTAATCCACTAAAATCACTAAACAAAAGTAAATGATACAAAGAAGACACAGTCTTAAGTTTGAAAGTCAATGCATGATAACTTAACCGTGACAAAAAAAATGTTTTCTATTCATCGTAAATCTTAAGCTTTAACACAAAAAATTACCACCGAAAAGCTTCGATAAAAGTAAACATTAAAAATTCAATACTGAAAAGGCTGTATGTGAAAACTTAGGAACCAATTTCAAAGTCAATCACATCCATGGTAGCAGTTAGCGTAGCCATTCACCAAGCAAATAATAGAGTCGGTTATCAACTGAATGAGTAAATAAAACACAAAAAATGGATGTGGCTTTGATAGTCCAGATAAGACAAGTGGCAATGGGTTACTAGGTTAATGTCAAGACATCAACATACAGGGAAATAACTTGAAACTGAAACCTTCTGGATTATTGTCAAGGGCATTGTTGGCACTATACAACTCTATGATTAAACTGCCTTTCTTTTTTTTCCTATTTTTGGTGGATTTCGTGGATTTCATTCTCATTTCATTAAGTGTTTACTCTCAGACATAATTTTTTTAATTTTAAAGGAAAAGTAAAACAAATTTCTGTATCACATAACCAGTCAAGAAAGAAATTTTAGAGAAGAATAGCAGTTGCTATGGATTCAACTTTGATCTGTAATTTAAATCTACAATCCTTCTTTTTGTAGTATATCTCACATTGCACTATAAACAGTAACACATAAAGTTGATAATAAATAGAAAGACTTGTTTTTTTATATCTTTCCTATTTCATTTCTTGCTGCTGTAAGATGCGCTGTTTTTCACCGTATCCTTTTTAATTGATCTAGCAATGTTACTTTTAGTGCGTCTTTACAGTAAGCCTGTAAATGTTTAAAAAGAGCAAAAAGGTTCTAAGGCTGCAGTACAACATTTTACTTTTCTTTTTAATAATATTTTGTCAGCTTTCAGTGTTGGGGAAATCTACATGGTCAAATAATTGTCTTTTTCTATTATTTCCTGTATATCCTTTTTCAGATAACTCTGCAAGTGAGCATATGCTGTCATCAAAACATTATCTTATCTAGAATCTGCTTCGTTACTAAAAGAAAGACGCAGCATTGCCTTTTAGATGTCTTCATGATAATGGCCTGGATAACACAAATGCCAACCTGCCCTGTGAATTCACTAGGACGCAGGGGAACTCTCTGCTTTCCTTTTTCTTTCTTTAAAAAAAAATGTGTATAAAATAAATGTTGCTAGAACTTTATAATTTGTGTTTAAATATCTATACTTTTGAGATCCATCATTTCTTTGAGGCAATTATAAGTACTGCATTATACTTTAAAACAGTATAAAATTAAAAACCTTTTCTTAAAAATTGCTCAAGGGTGACT
Source organism: Doris verrucosa (assembly GCA_031762655.1). Lineage (NCBI taxonomy): Eukaryota > Metazoa > Mollusca > Gastropoda > Nudibranchia > Dorididae > Doris > Doris verrucosa. The sequence goes on from JAUEKT010051067.1 coordinate 13,562, forward strand.
GAACTCCTTTTTTTTATTTACAATAATAAAAACCAGATAATGCGTTTATCATCAAATTTGTCCCTTTAACCATTGACTGACAAGCATCTTTATAAACACCATTAAAATTGAGAAAGAGCGAGTTCCTCTGACAGGTCTACAACACCATCACAGCCAAAGATGATACAAGGCTCTAAGAATATGTAGATAACTGTTGAGAGTACAGTGGATCAATAGATAAAAGAAGACACCAACCGAGCCCTTAGCCTTCATCTTCAATTCCGAGGTCTGACCATCAGATCTCGAGCCCACTTCCTTGGGCGTGTCCCTTGACCTCTGTGCCGACTCAAGCTCCTTGGCGGCAACCTGGGAAGACTTAGCAACACTGGCATCGTTAGACTTTGTGTTGGAGTCCAAATCTTCTCTTTTTTCCTCCTCCTCCTCATCGCTTCTATCCTCATCCCTCTCCTTCCTTTTTTGCTTATCTCTCTTCTTATTGATAATCACAATTTGTACCTGATCCGAGTTTCTGTTTTCATCCCCATTGACGGCGGCATTTCTTGACTCAGAGGCGTCTCTATTGGCCCTTCTCTTGGGTTTGGCATCGGTTTCATCTTCTACAGGCTTCCTGTCTCTGGACTTCTCCTTCCTACTCTTATTCTTCGATTTTTTGTCCACCTCATCCTGCAATCTCTCCACTTCCTTCCGCTTTCTCTGCTCCGCTTGCCGGATCTCTTCCTGGAGTTTCTGGATTTCACTCTGGAGGTCATCCTACAGAAATAAACACAAGAATAAGAGCATCAAAGTCACAAGTTCAGACCTTACTGTACCCTGACTTCAATTCAATTTCTTGACATAGAAAACCATTCTGTATTGTGTTTTAAACCTTGTTGCCCATATCCTGTTACTGTGATATCAAATATGAGAAAGAAAGAGGAAAAAAAACAAGAGAGAAATGTAATGCAAGAGATAGCATGTCAACATGCAAAGCAGCAAGTCTAAAATTTCATCGTGTTCTTTATTCGTTTGATTTCTATGAAGATTTGATGAACACGATTTCTATCAACACTGAACAGACATCAAAATAAAAATGACAAAAAATAAAAACTCAAAATAGACTTAAAAGGGATAAAACGAAAAAGACACATCCTTCCCTTGAAAAACAACAATCGCCACCTTTGCAATGAAACGGTATTTTTAGACAAAAAAAGATACTAGACTTAAGTATGATCATCTATACAAAAGCTTTAGAAATTTTTAAGTAGAAGCAAATTTAAGGCTTATTTTCCACAAAGGACAAACTGCTATGACAGCATTTCTTTCTCATATTTACTCTTTAAAAGATTTCTGACTGATGACATAAAATTGTCTGGCACATGTTCCTTTTCAATGAAATAGGGAAGACATTTTAATTACATATACTACATATTTTTTATATATGATAAATTAATTAAATTCACCTTTGCAGGTGGGTTTTATTTCAAATACAGTAGAACACACTTATAACGAACATGCTTGAAGCGAATTGACGGCTATAAAGGACGCATGTCCGTGTACCGTTTTTTCTCCCTCTTTATTTCACTATTTTTTTCACGCCTGTAGCGAACAAGCAATAACG
>JAUEKT010052178.1:0-15131 GCA_031762655.1 Doris verrucosa
TTCCTCGTCCTCCTCCTTCTTCATGTCCTCGTCCCAGTCCTTCCCCTCTTTATAAACTTAAACATTATTATTATTTATTATTATTATTATTATTATTATTATTATTATTATTATTACCTTTATTATCAACACTGTCAAGGTCATCACCATCATTTCCAATATTGTTACTCTCTGTTCTTTGTACATCTTTCCAGTTGACGAGACCAAAGCCCACTTCTTGCGCCCGGACAACTACCAGGTGACATGGTGGCCCGGAGATCGGCCCCAAGAGGACATCCAATCAGAGAGCACCTCAGATGACCACCTGCTCATCACTGGCCTGAGGCCTTCCACGTCCTACACCGTCGTTGTGGAGGCTCGGAAGATGGAGAAATACACGGATTTGGACGAGGGGGCTAGTAAGCAGATTTAAGATTATAATGTCCATTTCATCTTTTTGTGTTTTGATGGAAGTTTTCTGAAGGTCTTTCAATTTTCTCATTTAGTCTTTGTGTTGATATTTGGAATATATTTCATATGTTTATTTGATTGACTTTGAGTATTTTCTAGATAAGTTCTGATGCATTATTTCAATTCAACTGAAATGAATTGTATCCATTTATTACCCTTTCTGAGTAGGAAACTATGTAATGTTCATGTGTTGTGCTTTTTCACATATTCATTGTATAATAATATAAATGCCGGTAAGTCTGGCAATAACAGAAAAAATTATGTCTCAGCAGCAAAAAACAATGTACATGACAGATGTATGCTTAGTCTACTCCTTTTTATCAAACCTCCAATATCCGACAAAGTATCTAAATCAACACAATTCTTCGGAATGAAAAGTCTTTAATAAGTAATGATGGAAATGTTGCTTTTCCTATGACCCCTCAAGGGAGCAAAGAGCTTCGATCACACTTTTCCGGCTGACTTTATTTTGGGCAATCTTCTTGGCGGTCTCCCATGTTTCGCCAATCAACTGGAGCTCTCTATCAACCACTCAGCTCCGTGTCTGTTGAGGTCTTCCAAACTTTTCTCTTTTCCTGAGGGCTCTAATCAAGGGCTTTGTTGATGACATTAAGATGCGGTTTCCCTAAGATGTATCCTACAATTTAAGTAATGATAGATACTTATTCAGCAATCAAAAAAAAAATTATCTTATCTGACTGATTAGATGGTGATGGCCATTAGCACATTAATGAAAGCAGATTGCATGTAATATGGATAAATCCACATGACCAACTGTAGCCTTCCATTACACAGACATGAGTGAAACACCAGATGGTCTCAACGCTTTCATCCTATCATCCAAGTCAGAGCAGCTCCTACTAAAGACCGCCAGCCCACCTGACCCTCCGTCCAATATTGGGGTCACGGCCATGACCTGTCACAGTCTCAAGGTTGGCTGGGATCCCCCCAAAGAGCATGGGTCCGATATCATAGGTGAGCCCATTGTCTTTTTTCTTATCACAAGTTCATGGTACTCAGCATCATTTCTGTTTTAATGCCCTTATCACTCTGTCAAAATCATGCAAATCAGCTGTGCTCATGTTTTATTAGCTGTATGGCTGAAATGAAGATTATGTTTCATTTGAAACTGTGGCTTTAAGACATTTAACATTACAGAATTTGAGAGTAAGTTCAAGTTCTGCGTTGTCATTAAAAGCAGAGAGACTGAAAAGAGATTATGACAATGATGCATCTTGTCTACCTATTACATGTGGACGAAATGTGTATCAATTATTTGTTGAAATGTATAATACAGCAACTGCATTGTCCATGTATAACTGCAAGGCATGAAAGAGGAAAAGTATGCCTTAGCATTTTTATGAATGTCATTGGGTTTCATTTGTATTATCCAGATTACACAGCAATATTGAGTTCAAGTTTCACTAAAATCAAAGCATCAATGCATCTGCATCAATTAATTGACCTTTTCTCACAGGAATTCGTGTGGAATGCCAGTCATTGGACCCGCAAAACCATCACCATGTTGCTGTGGATACCCTGCCAGACGCAACTTTTGCTGAGATCACAGGCCTGTGTGAAAAGACGGACTACCTCCTGAAGGTCATCGCTGTCACTGAGGAGTACTTTGATCGGCTGCCAGACAAACATCGGCAGAAGCGTCTGCGCGGATTTCCCGTGGACGTCCTTGCATCGCAAGAAGACTCCCCGTGGCTTCCGAGCTCGAGCATTCTCATCAAGACGTCTGGAACAGAATCTCCCACCAACATCCGAGTGATGAAAGCCACGACCTCTTCCGTGACCCTGACCTGGACCCCACCATTGGTCCACGGCTCCAACAAACTGACCAGTCAAATCGTCCGCTGGTCCGACGTCAAGAAAAGTCGTAGGGCAGACCACGAGGACCTGCAAGTGGCCAATCACGTCAACCTTCTCCCGACCGAGGACACGTTGACCATTGACGACCTCTCACCTGGAGCCCAGTATAAAATTATCATTGAAGCAGTCGTGAGCGTCAAAACCTCCCTCGACCCTGACAAATGGGACGAAGGCATAGAGAAATTCAGACGCACTGCCCATGTGATGTCCAAACCTTTCTATGCCAGGACTCGGGCGCCCATTGAACCTCCGAAAGTGCTAGTCACGGGTTACACTCAGATGAGTGCCAGCCTATACTGGGAGAAACCTCCACTGATGACGGTCATCGGCAAAGACGATGAAGGAAATCCTAAATACTTACGCAGGTATGGTGGTATAACAGGTCTCTGATGGTGAAAGTGAAGAAAGAAAAAAATCAAAACAAACATAAATCTACGTCAGTCTGTTGACAGTAAATTTAAGCATATTTTTTCTGAAATTTCTATCTCAAGTTTAGGCTATTTGAATAGGAGGGTTATATTATTATCTAGTATGTATAATATATATTCTTTTAATTTACTCTTTTGTGAGAAATGGATAGAGCGGTTGATGTTGCACACTGTTTTTTTCCTCTCTATCATCAGCCTTGAGTGACCAAGATGACATATATGAGGCACTAGGCCTGCTTGCCTGAATTATCGCAAACTAGCTTGGATGTTATGCATTTTGAGAAAGATGGTGCTTTATGATATTCTTTTTGCTTAGTTTGATATCATTGATGCATTTTGTTTTGAAATAGGGTTACGTTGATAGATCAGAATTTGATAATGAGATGGTGATATATGAAATTATTTTGATGTTTTATTGTTGTATGTGAATACATTAAATTATTCTGATGTTTTATTATTTCTTATTCTTTCAGGCATTTGCAAGGCTACAAACTTGAAATCACTGGCAAACTTCAATGCTGTCTAGGCCCTGAAGCCAATTCATGCACATTGACCAAGTGCAAACCAGGCCGCGCTTACAATGTCGTTTTGGTGGCAATGACATGCACTGACGAGGGAAAGAAAGCAAGGAAGCAGAAGGTTAGATGGAGTGCCAGTATTTTTACTGTCTATGTGTTGGCTTTTCTATGATTACTTGCTTGATCAAAGTTTATTTTGCAAATTAAGTTTTTCATTTCTTTATTAAGATAAAACTACTTCACCATCTCCCCCTGTGCAAGAATGTTGTCATTCCCTTATGAAATCATTCTTTAGTCAAGTTTCAAAACTTACAAATAATATTGTTTTCATTTCTTGCTCCTCTACTTTTTGTTTAGTACAAGAGCTACTTCAAGAATATGAATACCAAAGAAATAGACTACATGACATTGCTGCAAGACGACAAAAACCTGGACGAGTCACCATCAGAGCCAGTGGAAATCATTCTACCAAAAGATCAAGAAGGTCAGAACTCATTTTTACTTTTGCAATGTGTGACTGCTACCTTTCCTGTCAATCTCCTTCCCCATAAAATATCTTTATATTTAAGATGCAATTTTTACCAACTGGAGATACAAAAGGAGTTCTCTCAAAAGCACCTGCAACCATCAAACTTGGCAGATATGTACCGTATATGTCTATTGTGACTCAGATGTTTGACTATGTTGCAAGTTGATTTGCTTATTGCTCCATCACACACCATTACTAGTGTAATTTCTTCATGGATTCCTGGCTGTGAAGTATAAACTTCCTCAGATGTTTGCATGAAACACATCTATGTTAAAGGCTTCTTTTCATTCAATGCCTTTAATCCCCAAATAGCTGAGATTTCCTAGATCTATTTACATTTTATGGCGGGGCTATTCAGTCACAATCACATGTCCTGTAGTTTTTTTTCTCTTTCTCCTTTTTTTATTTTTAGTCAGAATTTTTACATAGGTAATAAAATATTGAAAGGAACAGATGTGTTAAAAATAATTGGTTTTGACGGATGAAACAGACACCTACCTTTGTAAAACTAATTTACTGGATGATAAGTCATCAATCAGTTTTTAAGCCGCAAGTTACTTTTAAATTACCCTATCACCCAGTGTACTTAATTGCTTATTGTTTCCTTGTTCTCTGCTCATTAATAGGCTTCCTAGAAACTGTGGAGGCCAAATTTGTGCATCAGGCAGGTAGAGATAATAAAACATTTGGCGATGTCGAAGTGACATGGACTGTGCAAGGAAAAACCAATCTATTGAAGCAGTTCAACATCATTTGGTACAGCATGGATGACAGAGTCATTCAGACAAAGTATATTGGTCCAGAGCAGCGTCGATGTACCATTCCTGTCACAAGAGTAAAGTATGTGAATCATGTGGTTTATAATAAATGTTTCTATTTATGCGTGCGTAGATCATATTAGAGATCTTATTTTTCACTACGTAAATGATTTTCATTTGGACAGTTATGAGCATTTTGTTGGGGTTCTGATAAGTTTATGTTATGTATATGCTGCATTGATCTCTCATTTTGTATATAATGAGAATATGTATTAAATTTAATTTAGACTTGACAATAATATTGCGGTCACTCCGATATTAAGTAAAAGAAAAACTTGAACGTAGATCAGATATCAGTATGCTATTATGTAAATGGAATGAGATAAGAAACTACGATAAGAGAAAGGTTAAAACTTACGAGGAAAGAGCTTTAAAAAAAGAGCAAACACTGCAAAGGCATGATCCCGGCATCAAAATTTAGGGGATGCAATGTTCCATCAAACAATTTAGATATCAACATTTTGATTACAAACTCTTTATCTCAGCAATCCTCTCCCTGTAACCCTCTAACTCTGCCCTTCCTTTTTTCTGAAGGGATGGGACATCAGAGGACAAGAGCTATTCCTTACCAAAATACTTGCCGTCTCTTCTTTTAAAGATCCTCATTTATTGTATTAGATTCTGTGACTGATGCCTTTATATTCCTTTACATGATTCACAGAACAATCTACCACATCAAAGTAGAGCCTGGATACTACACAGACGTTATTCCACAACCAGCGCAGGAAGTCCAAGTCATGATCCCTGGTCCTCCAGACTCGCCAGAGATTTTCTTGCGCTCTCTAGACATTGACGAATTCAGCATTGAGTGGGGAGAGCCGCGCCTCTATGGCGGTGTCAAAGTCAAGGCCTATCAGGTAAAAAATTGTAATTCAAGTTTCAGTCAAAATTTAATTTAGATTAACCCACAATCATCCTTTTTTTATTCTTTGAGTTGATTGAGTCGATTTTATTATCGATGTAATAACTGACATTGGTTAACCTAAATCACCTTTCATATTTTTATTATTCTTAAATGTTTATGACCATCAGATTTCAAATGATTAAATTGGAGAAATTGGACTCCCCCCCCCCCTCCCCCTGCCCTTTTTTTTATAATCCTTATAATAACTCTTTTAAAATAATACATACAATGTATTATATGCCATGTAATTGCCTTACATGAGGTAACAAAGCTTAAATTTCATTGATATATTGAGGATCAACAAAATATATTACCATTATTATATTGTTATAGTGAGGACAGTCTATTTTTAACCTTAGTGAATATCAATGCATTGTAACACAATGCTATTTTCTTTTTAGACTAAGGCAGACGATATGAATGTGAAAATGGGGAAGTTGTTTTATGAACTGTTTTTCATAGGTATGAGATAACATAAAAAAGTCTCACCTTACTATTGCGACTCTCTTTGCAGGTTTATCTGAATGATAAGAAAGCAGGAAATGAATTGAATGCAAACAACAATAAAGCAACAATTCCATGCAGACCAAACAGGTAAAGTCTTCCACCGATTTACAACAACAGCCCTCAAATAAGTTGAAAACATGAATGCTTGTAAGGGGTATAAATTGTGCTGACATTTGAAAACATAATTACAATAAAAAGCATCGAGCAGAAACTTGACTTGCATGACTTAAATGCTTTATAAGTCATCAGACCTAACAGCCGCGGCAGATTTCTTACTGTGCATGTCCAAAATTCTCAATTTTTAATGGTATATAGTTTGATGTGCCTTAGTATTTAATGGTCATAAGTCTGATTTTTCCAAATTACATCACTGTCACATAGTAAATACAAGAAAATTTCATAGAAATCAAATAGTATATTTGCTCTTAAATTTGTAACAACTTGATTTAATTAATATAAAGACGTTTTTGAAATGTGACGAAAGGAAAATAAGCAGACCTGGGTTCGTCAAATTTCTTTTGTCTTTGACTCTTTATCTTTCATTTTGCTAGTTTTGGGAAATAAATATTATATCCACAGCCTAAAATTGTAATTGAGGTTATATTTGGCTTTGTCCTTTTCTAGAACGTACCGAGTGAACTTGGTGGCCTTGAGTGACTCCCCCGACTTTGGGGATTCCCCCAAGTCCAACACCCTGGTGGTCAACTCCTCCGGTCACGGCCAGGCCAGCCTGGTAGACGACGACACCATGGCCGACGATGCCGGGGTCCCAGTCAAGGTCACCAAGGTCACGGAGAACGGCATTCACCTCGACTGGAGTCGCTTTGTGGAGGTGGACGATGTTGCCAGCTACAAGATTCAGTGGAGCAGCGTTGCTCAGCCTGAGGTAAGAAGGATTCAGTTTTATCGTGATATGGTAGTGAATTGTGTCATTCAGGAGGTCATGGTTAAGAGGGAGATAGATATTGTCTGTGTCGTTCTATCACCGTATAACTACCTGAGTAGATTTTACAGATATGTTGTTCTATAAAGCAAAGTTAGAGTGCCAAAAGCAGTAGCTTGCTTTCTTATACATTTGGGTGACGTCACAAGAGGATGCATCTTCTTTGCCCTTAAGATTTCTTACCTTTAAAACACTGCGGCATCCATTACAGTTTGATGTCCCTTAGTATTTAAAGATCATAAGTCTGATTTGGTGCAAAAATTAAATTGAGATAAAATTGTAGTTATAGGTTTAGAGAATGACATTGACAATATGTGCAATAGAGCTGTTATGGATACCATCATCTAGGATAATGGTTAATAATGTAATAGAAAACTTCTGTGATGAGACTGCTATGATATTATTATCTTTTGTAAGATTATACTGCTTAACGTGTGCTAGGCAATATGAAGGTAGGCTATGATTGGGAAAGAGGAAGGTTGGTTGTGATGTGCCATCAGTGAACTGTTTTGAATTGCCAAACAGTTTTGCATTTAATTTATCAAAGCAATAATTTTCTTACCAAATCATATATTTCATTATTATTCTGGATTATCAAAGAAAGACATTTTATACTCAACTCATTTGCTCAAATTCCGAGAATATCTAAATTATTTAGGCGTTATAGCATTCATTGCATCAAATAAAACTACCGACATATAATCGCACAAATGGATGGCTGTTGAAAATTATTGATAGCTGACATTCCTCCGACTCAGTCATCCTGAGATTATAACATATCGTTATTATAGTGACCAACAGCAATTTGTCAAAGGTGTCACAAATATGTCACAAAGCTCTTCAAACTTCACACTGATGAATTTTTCTCTCCCTTTATGGCATTTCCCAGCAAAGGGAGGTAAGGCTGTCAGCCAAGGACACCAACTGTGTCATCAACAAATGCCTGCCCGGCACCACTCACTTTGTACGCATCGTTGCCTGCAATGTCAATGAGCAGATCCTGGAAAAGTCCAAGCAGATGACCATACAGACCTCCGCTCCTCCAGATGCACCAACTCTGTCCGTGAGGTAGGTAAACCAACACAATCGATTTCATTATCTTAAATTTTTGCCTCTGATCCAGCATATCTTTTTGTTGTTGTTTTTTGTCTTTTGCTGTTTAAGTATCTAAACTTAAGACCAGATAGGTTCATGTGTGTATGTGGGTGGATGCTGTAGTATTTATTGTATATTTAGTTGCCACGTTTTCGTTGTGATGTCAAAGAACTCATCAAATCACACTCATAGTCGTATATGTTGTCAGTATTTAGTCAAGCCTTTGAACCCGATTCTTAATGCACACATGGGCTTCCATGAAAAAAACAAAAAGTATTAAAATGTATGAGCTAAAGTATAATCAATGTGTAAAATTGGAGTAAAAAAAGTTGTGAAAGCATAAAGAAAAAGAAAAAGAAATCTATTGAGAGTTGACAGAGTTGTCCAAATTTTTTAAAAAGTGTTTTGATTTGATTTTTTATAAATTTTTTCTGTATTTTCTGATATGATAATCTTTTTTTTCCTGAATGTGGTAACAGAAAGAAAATAACGACTTCTTTTAATGGTTTGTCCATTTTTAAGAATTGTTTTGAAAGATGGATTTTATGCCATCGATGACACCACAAAAAATGCAAATTTACTGCATTTTTACTTTTTTATCCTTATATATCCCTTGCTCATACTTTCCACCACTGATCTTTGCCCTCTTATGAGTGATAGATGACCAGTGCTATTGTTTAGTGAAGTCTTGTTATAATCATTTCCCTCTTAATCTCTCTATTACATACTCATTTGCTACACAATGGAGGGAAATAAGTTCAAATAAATCAAGCAAAATATTTGTCTAGTAGATTAATCCTGCATCTAACTAATGAGCATACTAGTAAAAAGTAGCCAAGCTGAACAGAGTAAAATCAATTGAAATGTCATTTTTCAATTTCGTAATGGAAATCAATATCAATCCCAAATTCTTCACTCCATCACAACATAGCCTCAATTGCCAGATAGCAATTCTTGTACAATGTCAACAGTATCAATTTATCTCAACCAAAGGCTTGGGTACAATTTTCCTTTCACACACACAGATCATATAGATCCTTTCCGATTCATACTGTTCTGTAATCCCAGCATGTTTGTATTATATACCCTAACGTTAATCACATTTTCTCTTCCAATTCTTCGTTTTCCACTATAGAGCTCGTAATTTCCGCTATATAGCAATTCAGTGGGACAAGCCGACCACCTATGGAGATGCTTTGGTGACTGGTTACAAAGTTTACGTCAATGGCATCGTAGAAGCAATTCTAGGTGCCGACCAACTCAGCTACACATACACTCAGGGCAAATGGTGCCATGAGTATGCCTTCCAAGTTCAGGTATGTCAATACAAGAGCTCAAAGCTAGAGAAAGTGTCTTCATTCATTCATTCATTCATTCATTCATTCATTCATTCATTCATTCATTCAGTTATTCCAGGTTCAGGTACTTAAATACAAGAGCTCAAAGCTAGGAAAAGTATCACTGTATTTTTTGCAAGCCATTGTTCACTTTTAATGCCTAACTGGAAATAATCAGGAGTGAAGATTAACATATTAATTGTTGTGAAGAAAACAAATCTTTACCATGGGCTATAGCAAGAAGGTTTAGATATTCATCAAGCCATAATATTATTGTAAATCAGCTGCAAAGTAAAATTAAGGGAAAACTTGTCTGTATAGTTTTAAATGTATATGAGAACAAAATGTTTTTGACTATTCCACTCAGTAATGTCGGTTTCGATGACATTTATTCACACAAAGATAAATGATAAAGGGAAAGATAAATCTTTAATCCACATTACCACACGAGTGACTTTATATCAAGTATTCCCCAGCAGGCCATGTCATTCCAAAATCCGTCCCACGTATCTTGGGAGCATACAGTAGAGCAGAATATAAGGAACTTCACAATAACAATCTAACAAGATCTTTCTTTGCTTATTCTGAGTGCACATCTACACTTGAAGGGTGTAAAACTATTAGAGTTACTTTTTTGCTTAGAGATATACACAGTGGTCACAGTGAGTGTCAAATTCACTAACATTCAGTCAAGATTGAGAGCCAGACAAGCAGAAATAGACAAAAGGCCTATTGGGAAGAAGACAAAACAAAACAAAAAAAATTTCAGGCGGCCCACCCTTCCTCAGCAACAAAGAAACAAAGGCTTGTCTGGCTCTCTATTTTGTATCGCAAGCCTTTGTAGATCTTTTGTAAGTTTAACTCTTGGTTGACAGCTCACCGCTCTCGCCATGCAGACACCGTGCCTCAACCATGCCACATTAGTACCAATAACAAAGGTTTCAATTCCCACATTTCCCTACAGGCCCTCACCCCGGATGACCTTTTGAACAGCAAACCATCAGAGCCCCTGGTGGTGACCTGGCCAGGCTCCAAGGCCCCCGGCATCAAACGCCTGCCGTCCATTAGCAGCTCAACACTCAGGGTTGGATGGGACGAACCCTACCTGACTGAGGGTCTCAAGGTCAAGCATTTCAGGGTAAGACATCAGCGAAATTCTCTGAAATGAAGCTTGGCTCGCTGATACACTGAAATACGTTTACGTTATTTGTCACTGCAATGGCCATGGCCATTTGGGCAAAGTAAAAGTTATAAATTGAATGAATGGGTGACAGATGATGTTGAAAACTCTAAATTTTGAGTGAACATTTATCCTCTTCCCTTCTCCCCAAACCTAAAAGAAGATGAAAACAATTGATTTTCTACCAACCAGACATAACTGAGTTATCCGTTATCCCTCCTTTGTCACAACACTGTTCTATTCGGACCACATGTGTGTATCATTATCTTCTGTAAAGTTTCAATTGAAATTAATATGCACAATTGCTCTAAGAACATCAATGCATCTGAGTATGTGAAAAACACTCAATCATCGTGATTAGCAAGTATTTGGCTGTCATTGAAGTGTCACTGAAGTGAATGTCTTTTTTCCCTGAAATCAAACTTTCCAAGTTGGCAGCTGTGGTCAGGATAAAGTTACATATCAGACTTTTTTTTACCTTTTTTTTTACCTTTTCAAATCGTATCTGCTTTAATAAAAGGGTATGAAAATGAATAGGCGTTGAATAGCATGTACATTGACTTGACTGGCTTTCCATCTATTTCATCAGTTCTTTGTCTTTCCTCCTCAGCTGTGTTGTGTTGAAGAGGGTACTGAGAAGCTGGTCCAGAATCTTGGTCCCTTCCACCCTGACACCCGTGAGGGAGAATTCAAAAACCTCAAGAAAGGAAATTACTCTGTCTACCTAGAAGTGCATGTATGTTATGCTTCAAAACATCATTTCACTTTGATATTTTAAAAACATTTCTAACCAAGTTTAAACCAGTTAATTATCTGCTAAACATCATTGGAGGAATGGGGTTTAGTTTGATTTAAATTCTGTTGTTTTTTCGTAAATATTCAATATAATTTAAACTTGAATTCGACTTGATTTCTCAACCTATCTCACACAAAATTAACCAAAAATCTACTTCTGATTGGTTTGAATTTCTTTGCGATTGAACCGTTCTTATAAGAATGAATTGTCTTAACAGAAACAAAATCAGTAATAATAAAATTCTTGTCTCGGCTTCAGTGATCAATGTTTAGATATTGTACTCCACAGTTATACGGAACTGAAAGTGTAATACGTTCAGAAACGATCCGTATGCAGCCTGCCTTGTCACCTGATCCACCACAAATTACTGTAACTCTTGTTGGTTTAGAGGAAAGACGGCAGATTGAGAAATTCACCTGTGATCTTCTCAATAAGAGAGATAGGTAAGCTTACCTTTAAAGCACATGAAAAACTGCTTTCTGTTTTCTTTAGAATTCCATTTGTCTTTAGTGGAAGGGATAAAAGGTGATATAAATTACTAAGATTTGATTTTGTAAGTTTTTGAAGTACTTTGTCTTATTTTTTCAAATATATTACTTACAACTTCTTTTTTCGTTTGCTGACCGGCGATAATTTTACAAATGTTTTAATAAAAGTTATTTGTATCATATTATAGTAGCCTTCTAGTTTTAAGGTAACAGCAATGAAAGTCAACATTTACTATTAATTGTAAAATATATTTTGACAAAATGGCTTCCTTTCTGTATGCATTGACTTATTAATTGATTTATGGCTGTAATTATGAGAATTTTCAAAATGACAACAACGTTTAAAAATGAGATATTAACATATGAATTTTAAGTTGATAATGAGAAATACAAAGGAAGCAATTTATTATGAATGCTGGGTGAAATCAAACGAGCCTTTGAAGTTGCAATCATCAACTCACAATGAAGGAAAAGTATAACTTGTGATGATATTAGTGATGTCTATTAGATGTTTACATTAATTGATGTGCTTTGATATTTATCATGTTTTGTCTTGCAGACTGATTCGACAAGTAGGACACAAGTTGAAGAAGATTGGAGCCTTATCACATCCTCTGAGAGCTGAGAAAAATGAGGTAAACTTGAAACTATGATATAACAGATATTAAAGTGTATAAATTATGCCTTAAAAAAGAGGGGTTTTCTTAATGATCTATAAGAAGAAAGGACAGGAGTCGGGAGAAAGATAACGGTACATTTTTTCGTTTCTCTTTTTCTTACCAATTAGAAATTATTTCCTAAATGACTATAAGTAACATAAAGTGTTTTAGAATTTTAACCAAGATTAAAACGAAAGTTACATTGATATTTACAATTAACAGAGCTGGCTTTGTTTTAGTTATCACCACGATTTGTTTGAAGGAGCCACAATCTCTGTGAATGAAAAATGATTTAAGTAAAATAAACCACAAAGAATGCGTCTCAAGAATTTTGGTTGATGAGAAAGCTTTCAAATGAATTAATAAATTAATGAATCGAAATGTTTTTTCCAGGATGTTGTCTTCGGAGCTCACTCCCTGACGAGAATAGAGGAGCTTTTAGAAAACTGTTTCAATGCTCTAGAAAACTACACAGGTATTTTTGTCAATTTGTCGTTTGGTTTGTGTGGTTGCTCTTCTTTCGATTTAATGGATTTTAGGGTTTTCAAATGAAACTTCTTTTTCTATGCTTGGATTTTGTTTTCTTATTGTTGTAATGTTTTGAGATAAGGTAGAAGGGGACTGATAGTAAGGAGTTATGTAACTAAATTATAGAAATTCTGTTTGATCAGATTTTTTGTCTTTTTACTCTCTAGCCTATTTAGAAGGTAGGTAATATTGTGTTCACTTATTTATTTCTAGATATGATATCAGTTTCTTCTCCTATGATTGTTTATATTTAAAAAAAGAAAAAAAGGAAATGGAAAAAGGATCAAACGATTTTACTACCAAAATAGACAGATATAAAGCAGCTTAAGTCTTAGAAACTATGTATTAAATTACTGCGAATTTGACCTCTTGAAATGTTATTTTTCCTCAAGGTCAAATAACGGGTCATGTGAGTTGGCAGTGTCCGCAAACAAATCCTGACATTCAGCTGTCTGGCTACAAGGTTTTGGTGGATGGAAAGCAGTATGGGAGCCCACTACATGCAGGTGTAAGGACTGTCAGAATCCAGGTAAGTCAATAACCAATAAGTCAAAACAGCATACTACAAAATATTGGCTGATGGGGTAATAATAAGGTGAACTTTGAAGCACTGTCACTGCATTACTGTGCCACCTTCTCAAAGTAACTTTTGAATTATTGGTCATATTATAGATTATCCTGTGCTTAAAAGGGATCAAAATATTCTTTGGAAATATGACGCCTTATCTCTTTACCTTGCCCCACTGATGGGCCCTGTAAATGCCAAATGCATTATTCTTTTGGCAGGGGCCTGTCTGAAAGCTTCGATCCTCAATCTTCTACATCTACAACTGGCTATCTCTGTCTCAATCTCTTGTCTCCCTTTGCCTCGGCTTGGTGGCCGAAGGGCTACAGCATCAGATTGCAGACCGAGAGGTACCGGGTTTGAGCCTCATCCGCGACCCCCATGTACTTTCCTGGAGCAAGAAAATAACTCCCAATCGCTTTGTCCCACTCAAGTGTAATTGGGTACCCAGCTACAGCCAGAGAACGATCTTCTCAGAACCCTAGTATGAAGCACCATAGTGGCAGCTCCTACTCTATGCTTCCCATAGTGTTGAGAAGAACCTTGGAATGAAATGGTTTGCTTGGAGATTTAAAACGATGTAAAGTCTGTGAACCAGCACTTGTGCAAGGAAACTGACTATAAATTCATCATCTTTATCTTTTTTATCTCTCTGATTGACTCTTAAGTGATCAAAGTTGTCAGATGCAGTCCAATGCAATGAGTAATAACTTTTTCGCCGGTAATATCATGAACTAGCATAACTGACATTTTGGTCAAATTTCAATTCCTGCCATTGATTACTGCTACACATTTCTACAAGGTTGCAAGTTTTGTTATGAATATAGGCCTAATCATTCCATTTTAAGGTGATCACAGAAATGATAACAATATTTCATGTAAGCTAGTTTTAAAGTGGTCAAGGGAGTTACATTCCTCTTTGCTCTAAGATTACTTCTATGTCAGTTACATTAGTTCATGGTATTACTGACGTTTTGTACATTTATTTATTTAATTTTTATTATAAAAGCTCTATTGCGTATTTTCCTTCATTGAGCTTTACCGAAACGTTCCACTCTTGTCTCTTTCAGCTCGGCCTTGAGCAGCCCAGCTACCGCCTGACCATGGTCTCCACCAGCGACAAGCCGCAGGGGACCAGCGTGGAGTCCAACGCGGTCGAGGTCCTCACCATGCCCTTCAAGCCCTTCGCCTTCTACTGCTACCACGCCATCCACAACAAAGACGCCAAGTGAGTGGCCGATTACGACTACTACTACTACTACTGCTACCACTACTACTACTACTACTACTACTACTATGGCAACTGCTACTGCTACTAGTTCTGCTACTGCTTCTGCTACTACTGCTACTACTACTACTACTACTACTACTACTACTACTACTACTACTACTACTAGTAATGTATTGGACCTACAAGATTAGGTCATTCATTTAGATACTGGGAAACAGGTAGATAAACACCCGATGCATGGCGAGTTGTTAAATTTCTAGGCGTGTCCACCCTGTGA
>JAUEKT010053288.1:0-15120 GCA_031762655.1 Doris verrucosa
GAGAGAGAGAGAGAGAGAGAGAGAGAGAGAGAGAGAGAGAGAGAGAGAGAGAGAGAGAGAGAGATGTGTGTGTGTGTATATGTCAATAGAACTGCCTATGGCCACCGTCTTGAGGTTTTTCTCATTTCGGTTGGGGAAAATTTCTCAATTCAAGCTGAAAATTGGCCTCGTCTGCATTGTTTGATCATTAGAAAATCATTCATTCATGCATGCCTCCATGACTCAAACCAGGGCCAAGGTGGAGAGACTGCGATGTTAAAACCGCGGAGAAGATTTTGGGTATTTCTCACTGCCATGGAAAATCACGGTCCACGGAAAACTGTGATCACTGCATAATAGTTTTTGAATAACATACAAATGTTACAAACATTAACAACAGGGGGTGGGGGTTGGGATGTGGATATCTAATATTGTTCTCAATTTTTGAGTATTGAGAAGAAAAAACAATTGCAAAATAAATCTCATTCAGTTGATCCAATTGTATCTGGCTTTCTTAATGTTTCTTGCTCACGATATACAAATAATCCTGGTGAATTAAAAGTAAATCAGTCACGATTAACACTCGCAAATCAAACAATAATAATAATTGAGGGGTAAAAAACGAAAATCTGAGCTTCATCATATTTCTATATCCCTACACTCCCTTGAAATGTGCTCAATTATAAATCCTGTCACCTTAATCTAGATCGATATTTCCAGCTAGGTCTACAGTTCCTGCGCTCTCTTGGCATTACTTTTCCAGTTCGTCTTTTCGACCCCCTCACCCTACCAACATAGATCACTCAACTGAGCACCAATTTCCTGCTATCCTGCTATCATTATTTTCCTCACTAGTTCCATTTGTTATTATTTCCATCACTCAGCATTGACTGGTCATCTCCATTGCTTTGAGTCCACAGTTGCTTCTACAGCCAAAGCAAACCAATCCCTTTGTAGATAGAAGACCCAAACAAAGTATAATAAGGGACTTGAAGTAAAGCCACAGTTGAATATCAAACGACAAACAAAGGAACTTGGGAAGTTAGTGAAGTAGTGACCTGCTATGTGTCCGCTTATGTGTCCTTTTTGCCGGCGTAAAAACAAAATTAAGGTTCCTTCTATCCAGGCCTTGACACACCCAAACAGCTAGAGCTTATCTCGGTTTCAGTAGCTTTAAGCGGAACTGATGATACAAGATCATTCCCTGGACAGGACGCTAGTCTACGCAGGTTTTTACTCCCCAGCCCTTGATGGCACTCATTTACACCCGAGTCGAGTAAAGCAATTGAAGTAAATTTTCTTGCTCAAAGAAAATACATGATGGTAGTGGATAGAATTCGAACCCCATACCTCTTGGTCAGCAGTCTGATGCCCTAACCACTCTGCCACTGTGTCTCCATTTACCTGAGTGGCTGGTTTAAAATTCAATCCGGCACAATGGATGATTAAGGCGTTGTATTGTCTCATCTTTTTAGCTGAACTAATCGAGGGTTTGTTCAAACTTGATGTGTCCATTGTAAGAGTATTAGAACACTTTTATCTCTATGCACTGTCAACGCATGCTTGTTTGTGTAATCACCATGAATCTATAATGACTGTCTTTGCATCACTTGCTGGTTTGATAGTCTGAAATGTGCTTTCCAGTCACTCTGCATTTCGTTTTTAATGCTACCAACATGTCTAGCTGTGCATCTTCCTGATGAGTTTGAAAATCGGCTTTCGCATAAGTGTCCGATTTTGCTGCTCCCGGACACAGCATAGCTTGACACCATTGTATTTCATTTTTGAACCGGATTTGAGAGTAGATTTTTCCGACCTGTAAAGAGCAGCTTTCAGCCCAAAATGGTATTGAATCTGAGCCGTGAAATGTGTCTCACGGCAGGGAATAAAAATTAATGAAAATAATCATTTATCACACAGCTACCAGCCTTACCGATTCACACTCAGCAGGTACGTCAAACACAGACTCATCTGCAATGCCAGCTGTGATGTTCATGAATCCAATACTTTGTACAAATCCAGCTAAAAAAGGCAGAAGAACAAAGCACACAAAATTAGACAAGTGATAAAGGAATTACAAAATTAAGTCATAGTATTAAGACACATGGTAAAAATAAGATCCAGGAGGTGTGTCCAATAATTATATTTAATAATGTAGATTTGAGATTATTTTCATCACAATTAGTATGATCCTAACCCTATCCCCAAATTTAAATTCAATCAATGATGGAACCAATAAAATAAACAAAATTGTTGACATTGAATATAAACAGAATTTGAGAATGGTAGGCTGGTAAGACAAGGAATGCTGTAATGGGAAGAAAAACATGTGGGCGATCATGTTCTGTAACTTACTTCCTCCAAGTGAGCCATAGATGGATTCTCCAACAGGTACGATCAGATCACCTTTCTGCTCTACTGTCAGGTAACTAGTCATTCCCCACTTTTCCACCAAGTATGATGACACAATGTAGTCACCAGCCAGGCCCATGTAGAATTGACCCATATACTTGTGTTCCTCTGAAATATATAAAAATAAAAATAGATTCCACCTGTCCAGTTATTCATATAGTTAATTTTTTTAAACTGTCAAGCTATTTAAAACAAATGTGTCATAATACGTTGTAGCAGCCTGATTTTCGTATCAACAAAATACCTATAGTCTGGTAATTTCTTTGAGATATTTTAGTGATAAAATCTAACCATGTTTACATTGCACATTTGAAAACTTTTCGCCCCATGAACAATTTGTGATTACGGGTACCTCAAGGTAATTGAAATAAGAGACACAAAAAGTGAAATAAAAAATTACCAGTAAAATCTATATTTAAACAAAAATAGCCTTGATTTTGTATGAGCGCTACCGCCATAACCGCTGCTCCAAAAAACTTGAAACTTCGCTTGTGCCTTAATTTTGCTCTGAACACGATACAAAGGTGAAATTTGTTACCTGATTCGGCCTCTAAGTGTGTTTTTGACAATTGATTGTGTCATTTTTTGTCAAACTTGCTTATCGGCCATGCTGCCCTGTCGTCCAACTTTTTGTATGGTGCCCCCACTTTCTATTGCGTCATTCTATCTCACTAGCCTACTTTCGAAATCTTGACTTACTTCCCATTAGTTCTTATTATTTCTCTCACTTCTTGTCAGTTCAAATTCATTACTTCCTCAATTCCCGCCGCTTGATTTTGAACTAGATCTAGATCTGTCTCTTCATGCATCTCTAATGCATAAACTTCAATCTATGCCATGAATAGATGCTTTCCTACTAAAATTTCTCTCAGGAGGATTCTGCTGAATTAAGCCTAGGTCAGATATACAATTTTGAGAAAACATCAGAGGCTTTAGAGCTAACAGTGCCTTAGCATTTGCCTCAGGAGTAAAAAATAAGGACATTTTGTTTCCTGGAATATTCTGCTATAAAGTAAATGGGGAAGAACATCATCGAATCGGACACCTGCATACGAAACCAAACAACACACCACAAATAGCACAGTACTTTAAGATTTACAATGGAAAAGCCTCTAGAATTCAATGAAGTTTCTTAGAGAGGGGGGCTGTAATTTTGCCTTCTTTTTTTCATGTTATACTCTTTCAGCTTAATCCCTGCGAATTTCGCAGGTCTGCATCTAGTAAAGAAATTAGAGAAAGATTTTTCTGAGTAGTTTTCAGGAACATCTTGGGAATAAGATATCTCATAAAATTCACAAGTAATTTTTTTTCAGTCACACGCTAAAGGAGATGAAAATATCCCACCTGAGAAAGAAAAACAGGATGTCCACTCACTACTCTCCCATATGTTCTAAATAATGATATCGCAAAACTTAAAGTATATAAAGTAAAGACCCTCAAAGACCTGGAATGGATCACAGCAGTTGCAAAGAATAGAAAAAGATGGAGAATTTCAATGAAAAGAATCCAATCAGTTACTAAGGTGTCCCAGTCGGTTGACCACTAAGTTAATAAAGTCAAGAAGTCGTATGTTTTAATTGCAAAGAAGTTGAGCTGAAATGCTTTCTGACAAGTCAACTCAATCACATCATGCCGCCCACTGATAAATTAATAATAGTAAAAGTAGGAGATTTGAATTAAAGACGCAG
The DNA here is from genome assembly GCA_031762655.1 of Doris verrucosa. Classification (NCBI taxonomy): domain Eukaryota; kingdom Metazoa; phylum Mollusca; class Gastropoda; order Nudibranchia; family Dorididae; genus Doris; species Doris verrucosa. The sequence goes on from JAUEKT010053288.1 coordinate 4,080, forward strand.
CATGTAAAACCTGACATAATGGGCTAGCCTAGATCGAACGTGCCCAATTGCACGACTGTAAGTCCCAATTGCACAATGGAATTGAATCGGCCTAGGTTATCATATCACAAACGGTGTTTGAAATACTCTAGGCCTAGTTGAGGGAAATTGGTGGCTCAAGTTTGATTTCTCTTCTTTTTTTCACTTCTAATTGTGGGAAAAGTCAGCAAAATTGAAAGACAGGAGGGGGTAAAAAGTGGCATGGAGAAAAAGACTGACCTGGAATGCACATTTGGCGGAAGGGATGCTTCATCACCTTTGTCCAGCAACTTTTGTCTTTCTTATTCACAACAAAGATGCGATTTCCCTGGAAAAAAAAATCAGAGTCGGTCATATGCAAGCCAATGGAAATGCTTTAGATGATGAAAAGATAGATTGGATGCATGCAACACCAGAATAAGAGGTGCTGTACATAATTTTGAGAGTGATAATAATAATGATAATGCAACGAATACTAAAACTAATAATTTAATCCTTTAGATAATGCAGAAAGCTCAAGGTGCTTCACATTAAGATTTTAGACTACATGACAATTAAACAAGATGACATTCATTATTCAGTTAAACAATATTTCACAAAGTGCATTGTTAGAAACAAGATTTAAAATGGTAGGATTTAAGTCTCTCATTAAAAATGTTAACAATGTCTGCTGGTCGAATGCCTTTTCGCCTTTAGTTTTTATTAGATTTGCATTTGTAAATATGATTATTCAGAAGTCTTGTTCACAATGGAACTTTCTAAAATATACATTCCTCTGCACAACCAGAAAGAACAGGAGCAGTGGATCTAATTGCAAGATTGATATATCTTCTTCACTCGATCTACATCTACAATTTGGATTGGATCGGCAGATCTCAATCTTGATCCTGGATTGTAATCAGCATGCATCATTGCTGTTAAAACTGGAGATCTATTATCTTCACTTTCACTTCTTCCTTGTTCTAGAATGGAGTAATTAATAAAATCAAACAGAGGCTTCCATAGCATTCATTTTTCTGTTGAATAAACCTGTCATCGTGGATTTTTGCGGCCACAATGACAAATTTAGTTTTAGGCCACAAATATTAGCACTTTTCAGAAAATTTTACAATATTCAATGAAACTTTTCTATTTTCCACTATTTTTGAACCCCAGTGCTTCTCTTTACAGGTTTCGGTACTCTTCTATTGATATAAGACTGATGTCTTTAATCATTGTTCTTTCTGATATGCATGTGAGTGACGTTTTGTTTGCATATTTTAATCTATATAAAATATTCAATTGGCCGCAGGGAATAAATAGTTGTCTGAATCTGAACGGTAACTTTTTTGTGACAAAATTTGGCATTTCAAATGAATAGACTGGGAGAGGATGTTGCCATTGTTTGTGTTTGTATTGAGAGACTAGACATTATAAACAATAAACATGGGAAAGAAAAGATGGTTAATAAGCTTTAGTTGACAGGGAACCAGTGTCTGAGAGTTATCATTAATATAATGTCGCAAGTTTCACAAAAATACTCACAGAAACAAAAATACTATTAAGTCTGCGATATATAATCGATCAAATCGAACACGAGAACCTGTATTGATGATAAGTCGTCCATGGGCACCGAACGAGTTAAAGGAATACTAGAGTTCAAAATACAGTGGAATCTCTCTATCAAGAAATCTTGTTAGTAAATTTGTCCACTTAGCTAGGTTTTCCCCCTAAGCGGGGCCCTGGTATTTCACATAAGTGATCTGGCAATCTATTTCCCTATCTTCAGTTGGATACTCATCCAAGTGGGGTGAAGTAATCAAAGTCATGCTCTTGCTCAAGGAAAACAACCAATGGTCACAGTGGCATTCTAACCTGGTACTTTGCTGTCACTAGGCAGATACTCAACCCAACAGCTACCATGCCACCTATAGGCTAGGATGCTGTCAGCACTGTCTCTCACGTCAACGCCTTCTCAGTGCATTGAGTGAGTACAGTTGTGTTTGCTGATCTCACACCCTTTGAGAGAGATGCTTCTTTGTCTGCCTGGCCTCTGATGAGCTTTTCCCACTTATATGGTATCATCAATTGGCATGTACATCATGTATCTGGGCAATTTTAGAGTAGCTTAGGGTTAACCCTGCAAAGGCAACAAATTGTATTATATGCATTTAAGAAATAACATTGAGCTTATCTGCTGCAAAATGTTGAGCACTGCAAACTGCATCGGCAGTCAGGGAAAGGCACCAATAGAGGGATGAAAAGTCGTCCTACTCATTGATTGCCCTCTTGTTATCTTTCATTCATTACCCTATGACTCTCACTAAAAACATTGCTCTCTGATTGGTCGGGCAGAATAAAAAAATTGATGGCCATGTGTTTCAGTCTGGTTGAGTCTGCTTGAACAGAGGGTGTCCATCTGTCTTTGCTTTGCCTTAGACTATTACTGAATAAATTGTTCCCTTGCCTAGAAATTTAATTTTCATTTATTATTCACCCCAATTATTTAAACTGGGATGATCTTTAGTTGGTAAGTTCATGTGCTGAAGACTAAGGGGGTGTAAATAATTGCAAGGGTGTGTAACAATGGAGTAGACAGTAAGACTGCTTGTTTGCATCAATGCATAATTGATCTTGTTGCCCATGTGAGTGAAACTGAAATGAACGAGATTTCTTCCAGATTTGCAGGATTTCCTGATTATCCAAGTTTCTGATTAGAGAAATTCCATTTTGTGTCTCACCTACAATTCCACGAATGATTTAGCTCCCTTTTATGTAAATTAGCTTTTCATGCCAATAAACACAAGCCTAGACCACTCACACCTAATACTAACAGAAAACAAAATGCAACATTCCTCAAGTATCCACTAAAACTTGATTTTTGGTTGGAATGTTTTTTTTTCTATTTGTACTCCTTTGCTGTAAAACAGTCTGAATGAAGGCTGCAAGAACTCCATGCTATTCAAGATCTTAAAGCATACTATTTATACCATTTCTTGCTACGGAATAACTTTTATCTGGCCATTTTAATCTATCTTGTTATATTCAACACTTTACGCCCCTTACAGATTCAGCATCTTATAAATTATTGTTACTATGCATTATCATTATCATCATCGTTATTATAAGCATTATTATTAGTATCATTATTACTATTGCGATTTGTCAGATCTTTGATAGAGATCATATTCCCAAGAATCATGATATATGAGATGTTTGGTGAATTAAAGTGATTTGAAAAAGTGTAAATAGTGTAATCACAATACTCACATCTTTCTCCTGACGAAGAACAATCTGGTATACACCTTCATATTTGCCTTCATCATCGTCTGTGTCGACATCGATGAAGATGGCAGAGCGGCGGTTTGTGTAGTCATAGTGAACACCCATGTACTCCTGCAACCGACCGAGAACATAACATACAGTAGAATACGCTTAACCAAAGACAGACAAGCCGAAAAAATGGCTATACTGAAAACAAATCGAAGTATTGTTTATATTTGTTTTCCTGATTATTTCTTGTTCACCTAATGGTGCTATTGTGAAAGCACTTACAGTCATACTATTGCGAAGACAAAAACATAACACCGATTTTCCTTGGCGCAATCAGAGTAAGCGTAATAATTTTTATCGTCCCTGCCTCACTACTCTTCCTCTCCTCATCAGAACCCGGGAATGCTTATTATATTTGTGTTCTCTTACTACAATAAGCCAACGTCCTCAGGCCGTAATTATTATTCCTATCCTTACCTACTTACCACAGCCTACATCCCCACCCTTGACCCATGCTATAGTCTGCTCCATTCGCACCCCGACTTGTTGCCATATATAACTCTTAAACCAAAATATGCTAACACCGTAATAAACCATAATTCCCTTGAATTTGGGTTTAAGCATATATTCTATTGTATATGCTTATATAAAGTTGTAAGAAAAGAAATCCTTCACATATTTCGTATTTAAATAAATATGCTTGACAGCGTTAAAAAAACCCATTACAGCCAATATTAGGTACACCATATTGCATGTTTTGATCATCTATCTGGAAGGAAAGAAACAGGTGTCACCCCTAGCATTTGCAGAGAACTGAATGTGATGATTGTTATCTTCAATCTAATGCAAAAGCAGTCACACAAGTTTCACAAATCTTCCTGACTTACAATCCCCCTCAAGTTATAAGAGAAAGTGGAATGAGACCTGATTAGGTACTTCTTCAATCAGAATCCACGAACCATTCATCATGACAGAACTTACAGTCCCCTTTTGACCTAGCCAAGGACCTTCAGAACGATGGAAATCCAACACAAATTCTGACTGTTCACATTGGCGATAAAGGACTTTTTCAGGGGCTTTGATATATTCCATACTTAAGCAACTCTATTTCAGGAAACAGGCGTACCAGAGCAATCAAACAGGTGGCAGAAAAGCAGAGAAAAGCTGTCACAATACTTTGCAGATTTGAACTTGTGAGCCAACAATTAACTCACCCACTATATAATGTGATAGAGTATGCTACATTTTAAGGGACGTCAAGATGAAAAAATAATTAAATCAGAGAATTCAAAACCAAACAGTATCAAGTATCATCATCTGGGAAAGGTTTTTACAGGTAAAAAAGAATTGTCAAAAGCAAAAAACAGCTGGATTTGATAAAAATAAAATGAGGATTTGCTTCATATAGAATAAAACTGTTGCACCATTTACGGACGCAAAGTGGCACAGCGGCTGAGAGGGCAACCATACAGGGCTATTAATCCATCTGATCGATTCCCATACAGGAAGAAAAAGACAGAGGGGCATTTAAGAGTCATAACCTAGATGCAACTCAGCCCCCTTAGTGTAAAAAAATCAAGGGTTGAAACACTTATTGTTAAATGAAAAAAAATATGTGCAGTCTTCAATGCAGTTTATTGTCCTTTCTTCCTGTATTACGGAGTAAAGCAGTGCAGAAGCAGCTCAAATGATCAAAGAATAGTAGTAGGGAAAATTAAAAGAAACAAAATCAGAACACAATAATAAAAGGTTAAATGAAATTAAAATGGATAGAAACTAAAAACTAAAATATCAAAATAGTTTGGCAATGTCAACAGAATGAATGATAATAGAATATAATATCTATATCAGCATGTATTTTTTTAAGCTAAAACCCAAGGTGTAAGAATCCTAAAAAAATAAGACAAGACATTACAGGAAAGAAATTGAACCTTTACAGAGTGAAACAAAAAAATGTTAGGACATTGAAGCATGGAGAAAAATACGCAATAAAATGGTAATTTGGCATGGAGAGAGAGAGAAAAAAATAAAAGGACAAGAAAAAAAACAACTGTCGGTTAACTTGAAAAAAACCCCCGAAAGAATAAATTACTCTTTGATAACATAAAAAAAAAAGAAAACCTTATTTACATAAAAAGTCATACCTTGACAATTCCATGGTCGTGGTGTTTTGAGTAACCTCCCACAGATCCTTGAAATCCCTCCCACTGGTCAGGCGTACACAGGGGAGATGCCAAGGCGAAGGATGCCACGAGGACAAAAGCACAGACGGTAAAAGTCATGACTTCTGAAAATAAATTTAAAGCATGGAAAGGCAGTTGGGAAAGAGTAGAGTTCGGAGAATATGTATGATTGGACAAACTTTTCTGTCTCTCAGCATAAACCTGTCATCATAATGTTCACTTTTGGCAATGCAGCGACGTTAGCTGCAAACTATAGTTCTAATTCTATCTTAAGATTCAGCAACACTAACTGTTGCCTATGAATCTGGCCTAAGTCTGTGTTAAGTTCTGTGTCCTTAATTTAATTTCAGTTTTAGTATGTCTCTCTTTATGGTCAATTTGTTGATCTCACTGTGAAACATAGAAAGGGAGGGTAATTTCTTGTAGAGAATGGGATCTTATTTCACAGCATGCACCGCTGTTGAAAAAGCTGTTTAAATACATTAGTGCGAGAGTAGGGCGTAGGGTATTCAGCCTGAGTTCTGATGATCGGGAGCGCTGTAGGAAATGGTTTAGGTAAGGAAATGCCTATGACTATGAGGTCATTTTTAGTTTTGAAGCAAATTGTCATATTGCTCTTTGCTTGCCTTACTCTCATGGGTTCCCACTTGAGGTTTTGGAGGAGAGGGGTAACTCTCTCTTTCCTGCTAAAGGTACCTGTGCAAAAGCGGGCAACACGTCTTTGGACTGATTAAATTTTGTTCGTATTGCATTGAGTGTGAGGGTCCCAAACTGAACTATCATACTCCAGGATAGGCCTGGCATGCTTTATACAGAAGTTCCTTGGTCTTGCAACAGCTTCTGTTAAAGTTTCTGTAGAGGAAATTCATGGTGTTATTAGTCTTGGTGTAGATAGCATTAATACATGGGTGTTCCCGGACATTTTGTTGTTGATACTGATAGTCACATCAAGGTACTTCGTATCTGCTTATGAATTGTGTATTTATGTCAAGCGACATCTGTTGATCTGTGCGATCTTAAGACAGCACAGAACCATTTGCCGATCATCAGAAAGCGTGCCCATCTCGAGATGGGCACGCCAATCTCGAGATGGGCCAAGCCTTTCACTTTTGACATTTTGAACGAGTTAAAAGAGCTTTTGACTGCATGCACACTGGAACTCTCCATGTGATTCTTTGAGAAGGAAATATTCTTGGCACTGTCTCTTTCATTTTCTGCTCCTTCCCACCAAAAGCAAATCAGAACATCTTTATCGGAGGAATTCATCTTCAGAGAAAATAAAACAAAATCCATCCGTCTCTGGCAAAATATACAGCATGTAGCAAGATAGTGTGAAGTTATATATAGCCCAGGGTATGAAATGTGTAGCGTGTAGCATGTAGCGTGTAGTTCTATTGCCCGCCAGCCTTGCGTGAGAATGGCCTAAAAGCGTTTATTTGTGTGTGTGTTGCAATCAAATTATGTGTGTGTTTGTGTGTGTGTTTCCAAGTGATTGGCAGATGGAGGAATTCTTGCTTGAATTGCATCATCTTAAGGTCGCGCAGCTCTATTCGATTTGGGAAATAATCCGGAGACGGCGCGCTTTCTGCAGATCGGCATATGGTTCTGCACCATCTTAAGATCGCGCAAATCTGCAAATGGCGCTTGACATCCATAATTCATGGGTGTTCTCTTGTTGGTGACTATGAGGATCTAGCATTTCTGGGGAACACACTAGCTTTTTAAATGAAAATGGTGTGCACGAATAGAAATAATTTATTTTTTAATGCTGTTCACATTTGTTGTTTATTATGACCATTCCAAGACATTGAAACTTTGGTTATTCAGAAAGGACCCTATTTGCATTGTAGAATATAGCATTGCATTGTCCTGTTAATATCTATTCTACTTCTTTATGATTTCAGAAAAGAAAACGTCTAACAAGATCTAGCTATAAACCCTCTTAACCTTTACCGTACGTCGTGGCCCAAAAAAGGAACAGAGCCTTGGAAATGTGCTTCTATTCTAATATGATTAGGTTCGCGTCAATAAATAGCTTAAGAATTCGGGCTATCAATTTACACAGAAAGACGACAAATAACTTTCATGAATACATGATGAAACAGAAAATTAATAGATTAACTGAGAAATGGATATGAAAAAAACAAATATTCATGTTTTAGTCACGAAACAAAACAAGACAAAACAAAAACAAAACAAAGCGAAACAAAAAAATAATGAGAGAAAAGCTCTTAGAAACAACTAAATAGCTCTTGTACAAGAAGATGTAATTTATATCAAGACGAATTCCATTGAGAGCATAACGCTGAAACCCAATAAGCCATTGGCCCTTCATTGATGGAGAGCTGGACACGCGCTATTATGGAATGAGTGTTCAATAAAGAGAAAATTGCCAGATAACATTCAAAACAAAAGAGAGATTTGTGAATTTTTTGCAGCTATAAGTGTGATATTTCATAATGAATGTATATGATGAGTGCGAATTTATTCCATTTATCTAAGTATTTAATCTATGTGAATCCTGTCAATTATGTGATATCTTACTACACTTAAACGATAGTCATAATATATCAAACGTCTTTGTATTGCAGGTTTGCTTCAAATGATGACATTATTTTATTTAACGTTATTAACTTATCAAGCGACTCCATTTTCTACATCATCCCTCAGTAACTCTTGATTTTGGGTTTGATTCACAAGATTATTTCCCTTTAGCGGGGGTGTGGGAGGGTGGGGAAGGGGGGGGGGGTTGAAGGGGGAGACTTCTTCGCTATCTGCATCTATGCTAGGCTACTGCTAAGACATGGATCAATTACTCTTGGTCTTCGCATTACACAGCCGACTTACCAATGAGACACTGACGCAGACACATCTGTAGAAACACCTCAGTTTAAAGTACATTTAGTAAACATTTACATTTAGCCAGTACTCTAAATATTGTACGTTACATATTTTATATCTCATTCAAAAACATGCTAAAATTGGCCGGAGACGTCAGGAAGAGAAGTATTTGTTTCCTATAGTATACTTCTAGTTGCACTAGATACCCGCGTTCGCGTTCCACTTTCCGTAAATATTCATTGGCTGTCGTTTCCACATATCATGTTTTTCATTTTCCCAACTAGAAATATATTTTTATTCTACTCCTCCACATCGCGGTTCCTGGTATTATACGTCATGCGATACAGTAGTCCTTATTTACGGGCAACTTTGGCGAACGTCGTGATTTATTCTGTTCCGGACACGTTGATGAATTGGGTAACGTTATCACGACGGGCCAAGTCTGGGCATGCACCACAAGCACTCCATTGAGAATTGGGTTAACAAACCAAGACGACATCTGACATCTTTGCAGACATCGATGCCAAAGGGTCTGATCACAACGTCATTAAATGTTGACTCTGAACTTGTGGTAAAAAAGGGACTCTTATTTGATTTTCTGGCATCGTATGTCAGTGATCTCACCTTCGTATCAATATTATACAGTGCTTGCGGGTTATGGCAGCATTTCTGAGACGCTTTATTAATTTGTCATAGTAGGTTCATTTGTTGTGTTGTTTTAATCAAAGGAAATCTAGAAACGACAGATCCTTCATGATATCATGGGTAGAATTATGGTCTCCCACACAATAATCAAGACACTTTGCGAAATTTGATATGTTAGTAACAGCGAAGAACATGGCGTGCATAACATTGTGAAAGAGGCCTCATGTCTCTATGCAATGTCCAAAACAAACAAGCGAACAGAGAAATAGCGAAACAAACAAGCCCAACACTTTAGAATATAGCTCAATTCCTAACGTTTACACTTCAATAAGCTAAGTGAAAATGGGAGGTGGTTGAAAGGGCTATTAAAATGTATTTGTGACGGCTGAAAAATAATGGTGTTCCTAATTAAATTCAACCCTCTCATAATACCGGTGTCTCGTCAGCTGTCCATCATTGGTTGGTTCATATTCTTTGAGACAGAACTTTTAGTAACCAATGGATGTTTCTATGCCAGTATGTGAATTTCTTGTAAATAAGATACAACGAGGAGTGAGACAGGGTTGTGTTCTTTCCCAAACCTATTTAATATATACAGTGAAATGGTTCTAAGAGACATAGAACTCAACATAAAGAAGACAGAATGTATGGGAGCAAATAGAAATGTTGCATGCCCAAATGCGACAAAACACACAAAGATGAGAAAAACAAATAAGTCAATAGTTTTCTACATCTTGTATGCTGTATGACGTCAGATGGTAAAATATACGGGAAGTGAAAGGAAGAATAGCTCAAGCCAAAAGCATTTATAACATATTCAAATTCCTCATGAAAAACCCAAACATTTCTATAGAAACTAAAATCAGATTAATAAAATCTCTGGTATGGTCATTCCAAAATCTGATCTCCTCGATAGATCGTTTAAAATATATTTATTGCTCAAGATACAGATCAATGGTTCTAGATCTAAATATGATTTTGTTTATACATTCAGACCGATATCTAGCGTTTGATTATTAAAAAAGTAAAGCTCCTAAGACTTGACAGACCCAAAGAGCAGGAGATTATCCCGGTTTCTGTAGCGTTAAGCGGAACAGATGATACAAGATCATCCCCTAGAGAGGCCGCTGGTCTATCGCAGGTCTTACTCCCCAGCCCTTGCTGTTACTCATTTACACCCGAATTGAGTGAAGCAATTGGAGTAATTTTTTTTGCTCAAGGAAAATACAAGATGATCGCGGCTGGGATTCGAACTCGGTACTTCTCGGTCAGCAGTCCGGCGCCATAACCGCTAGACCACCATGCCTCCATCGTTTGATTATAGGCAATCTTAATTATACGTAGATGTAGTACCAGATCTAGAAAGTCTAGAAAACTTTTGCAAATCGTACTTATAACATCACCACCACCATCAGCAACCTTAGACCCCGCTCAATGGACAAAATGGATGATGATTGTTACTGAAATAATATCACTACGTAAGAAGACATAAGGTTCAGTTATATTACTTTCTATGAAATCATAAAGTTAATATGCAGGTTGCCTTCCCGTATCCCCAAGCCCCTTTTCGTACGACATTAATAATAAAACAACTTAAACCGGTAAAAAAAAAAATCAGTAAAGCGTTGTAGTATGAGTTTACCATTTAAATGGGATTCAGGAAGAGAGGGAAGGTATTAGGGGTTGGATGAGAGTCTGTTGGCGCTTATCTTATGCTATTGTGTGACAAACCTAGGAATTTCATCCTCAAAATATCTATAAAAAAAAGACCAAATGACAATAATTACATGTATTCCATTGTTGGGTGGGCACATCATGCCAGTTTTCCGCCTGCGGGTAGAAACAAACTACCAATTTTTTTCCTAATCTTTTTTAAGATAATTGCAACATAGGTATCCTTATAGTGTTGATATTATTTTCATTCACAAAAATCACCTGCTCAAGGTGCATGGTTTCAGAGTGTGTCTGTATGTTTTCTTCCTATCTGTTTCATATGGCTGCCTTTGCTATATTTCTTCTTTTTCTTCCTCCTCTTCTTCTTCTTCTTCTTCTTCTTCTTCTTCTTCTTCTTCTTCTTCTTCTTCTTCTTCTTCTTCTTCTTC
>JAUEKT010054397.1:0-15093 GCA_031762655.1 Doris verrucosa
TTACCAATCAACCCATCCCTTAACCAACCAACCAACCCACTCACTTACCAATCAACCCATCCCTTAACCAACCAACCAACCCACTCACTTACCAATCAACCCATCCCTTAACCAACCAACCCACTCACTTACCAATCAACCCATCCCTTAACCAACCAAACAACCCACTCACTTACCAATCAACCCTTCCCATAACCAACTAACTAACCCACTCACCAAAGAAAAAAAGCAAACCTGAAGAAAACACAAAGTCGCGGAACTGTCTTTTGACTTGAATACATGTATTACCAATTTAAAAGAATCGATTAACTAATTCTTTGAAAAAGAACAACAGTAATAACAACAAACAGACCAGCAAAGTCAAATGAAAACCCAGACAACTTATCGTTTCTTTGGCAAAGGAACTTGTAAAGAATAATTAGACCTTGATATAATAGTGGTTAGCTGACAAAAATCTCAGGCCCGTTTATCCAGATTTGGCGCCGTTGCCGCACGGCTGCAGAGCGCGCGTTTATGACGTCGGTACAACCTCCCCCCGCCCCTCGCGCCCAGGCCTGCCCGCAATCCATAACATTGACATAGTACTTGGTTAACTTGGTAATCGGAATGAGAATATCAGCTTGCCTTTTCCGTGGACGACAAGACAGTTAATTCTGACCTAAGAAAGTTTTGAAATATTCCTGGCTTCCCCGAGTCTCTGATTCATAATGGCTATATTATAATTTTGTTCAAAGAAGGTAAACAGTAAGATTATTTTCGAGAGCAATTTGATAAGATTTTAAATATAACCGAGTACAAATAATCAACGAGACAACTCTAAAATGTCAAGGGAAAGGGAAACTACTCTCAATGAAAAATTTCGTAGTAAGCTAAAAGAGAGCGGATTTTTCGCGACTTTCCTCGTAGATCTCCAAAACAAAACCGTTTAGAATTTAGCATTAGAGCTATGTTTATCTTTCAAAATTTGAGATTTAATTTATATTTCTAATGTTTGAGGAAGTTAAATTTTACGTTCGGTAAAAAAATCAATGAGAAGATGTTTGTTCAGATGCTCTCATTTTGTCTACAAGGAGGAAACATATATTCTAAAGTTCAAAACTGTCCAGAAATCCTTCTCGCTTTATAAAAGTGCAGGCATTGTCGGACGTTTTCCTCGACTTCCCAACCAAAGAGACCAGACGTTGGACCTAGCAACATGACCTCAGCCATCCTCGGTAGGAACAGCCAGGGTTATAGAGCTATTTCCCTTTGGTTTTGGTGATGATTTGTTGCTCTTGCTGTTTAGACAGTATTGAAAAAGAGGTATTCATGGTTCACAGTTCCCAGAACAACTTGGGGCAGCCATGCCATGTTGTCCATGAGAAGTTATCTCCCCTATCTCCCCTCTTAGGCTAGTGTATTTGGCACAAGAGTGTGAGGGCGCCACTAGCTTCCTGTTAAAGACCATTTTCACATTGGATGTTTTACCATTCATAGCAATCCATCATAAGTATGAACATTTTAAAATTTTCTCAAGGTATCACCTTGTAACCATTTATGAGGTATTAGCTTTCTACTGAATTTACTTCGCAAACCGCTCTCGGCGCGTCAATCAGTCTTTCGAAAATTTCGCTGTTTTCTCGTAAATACATTAGATTTCTCTTACGGTGTTCACGCTTTTGTTAGGCCTACGGCTACGTCATTGAGTTATGGGGGGATCGGCACTGCTACTCTAGATCTACCCAAACAGCAGATTTTCCGGACAGAAATCCAAATCTAATTTAGATCCAGAGGGATACTTCTAGATCTAGTCAACATTCGGACTTCATTTTCCCGCCTTTTGAATCGTACATTCGCAAAGTAGAAAAGTGGACGTCCCATTTTCATTCTAGGGGAGAAATTCCATAACCTGGAGCCAGTCCACGGGGTGTGTTCGCTATCGCTCACACACCCGTAGCGTTCCCCCCCGGACCCCTCCTAAACTAAAAATATCCGATGGTTTATGCATAGGCCTAATGTTCAAGTGAAGACAAAAAGACCTCCGTAGTTTGTCGTAGTTTCAAACATCCATTGACTGGCTCCAGGTTATGGAATTTCTCCCTAGATCTAGATCTAGATCTAAATGGTAATTCTAAATCTACCCCAGATCGAAGCATTCTGCTGCAACTTCATGCTTCTTCAATAGAATCAGATAGAGATCTAGATTAGATCTAGATCTAGATTCTAGATCTAGGTCTAGATCTAGATCTAGATCTAGATAGCTCTTATTATGGATCCCAAAAAAGATCTAATCTAGATCTAGAGAGTCTAGATCAGGGGCCAGTAGCTCGAAAGAGATACGACAATATCAGTCTATGGATTTCCGTTTCTTTCTTTCTTTCTTTCTTTCTTTCTTTCTTTCTTTCTTTCTTTCTTTCTTTCTTTCTTTCTTTCTTTCTTTCTTAGTACTCTCATAAAGAGAAAAACCACCACTGCCCCATCTCTCTCCCCCCCTCCCCCCGCATTTCTGGTCTAGATCTAGAATCTAGATGTAGATTCTAGCCTACATCAATTCATAGGCCTTAATCATATTTTCCCTTAGGCCTAGCCTAGCCTACTTTGTAACACTTTTACTTAGATCTAGATCTATGGTTGTATTCTGTCTTGAACGGTGCACTTCGCGTTCAATACCGATTTCCCTTACTATCTTGAACAGTGCGCCTCTACGTGTTGTGACGTAATGGTGTGCAATTGCTGACAGAGTCCACGGCCACAAAGAAACAAACAAAGAAAGAAAGAAAGAAAGAAAGAAACAGAAATCCAAATTTATATATATAGATACCAATTTTCTTATACCTAATACTTACATTACCATGCCATCCATTAACATTTGTTAGATTGTTTCGAAACTATATTTTATCATTGAAATTTATTTTTATGTTTAATATTTACATTAATATGCCATCCATTGGAAATGTTTTACACATGACTTAGCACCTATAGTCATAATTATATATGAATACAACCTTTCTTTTTGTATAGATCTATTTACATGTGCTATTAAGATTATTAATTATGCTGACATACAAAGAACACTTTCCCTTTTCGGATAAATAAAGCTTTTGAATCTTTAGAATCCTGACTGTTTGACTGTTGACTTTCCACGGCAGACGCAAGTCCTGTGTGGGGACCAGCTCCAACACAGCCAGTACCTCCAGTGCTTGACCTCCATGGCGGTCAGCCTGCGCTTGGACAACGTCCTTTGCTTCTTTCCCATTCCTTTGCACCACAGGGAGTCCAAAGCAGGTAATTTCTTACCCATTCCTTTGCCCCACAAGGAGTCTCCGAATATGAAAACAACTCGCTCACTTTGGCGACCTCACAGGTCCCTAGTGCATTCTTTCATCGTGCTGACCTTCTCTCTCTCTCTCTCCCTGCTCTAAACAGTGTTACCGTAATATAATACATGTACATTTGTAACACCTTATCATCCACTGTATGTGCTCAAAGATGCTTTATCATGGAATGAGAAGAGATGGAGACTGTTCACGCCCTTAACTACTTTCAACTTCAGAATTGGTACTTTAAGTTTTAAAGAATATTTACTAGCATGACATACTGCAAGACAATACAATAAATTGATGTACAAAGCATGCAATAAACCTCAAGGTTTGACAAGCTTCGGGAACAAATCATGGCTCAAGATGCTTCTTCAAAGTGTCTAAAAATTTGTGTAACCTAGGCGACTACATTCCATTTTTCAAATTCAGCAGTACTAGATTACCTCATATCGTCGGTGACGGTGCCAAACTGGCTACATGCAAAGGGGTCTACTTTTCAGGAGAGGCTAAAAACTGATTTGCGTTAAATCACATTGCCACACATTATTTGTTTCTTTTACCATCAATATTCATTTTTAATGTACCATTAGCCCGGCAACTTCATTATTTTTAAATGTATGATGGCTTTCATAAAAGAGATATATTATCTTATCTCTACATACAAAGATGGAGTACCGTCATAAAGTAATTTGATTACAACTCAGAACCACTCAAGGAATGCTTATAAGTCAGATTTGTTAGCACAAAGCTTGAATAAGTAAAGGATAAATTCATCTACAATAGGTTTTTTTGTATTGACAGAAACCGATCTTCTTATCAAAGAGTGGCAGTGGCTTCTGGCTTACTCCTGTGCCATCAAATCAGCCGATGCCTTGTATCGCCGCCAACCTTTCCCGTATTCTTTCCAGCTTCTAAATAGGGAGAAATTAACTGAGGATATAAGCAGCATCGTTTACGTAAGTATTCAACCTTGAATTGTGCCTAGCAGAATGGAATTTGATTCAATTCATTTAATTTGTTGCCTCTATTCTATCATTGATTAGTGTCTTTTCTCAATTCTCTTGCAGTCTGCCATTATGTTGTTTTGAAGACAGAGAAGACTTGCCTCACACATATGCTTAGAATGTGTTTGAACTGTGTAAAGATGTAAAGTTTTGTTATATTTGATGTGGGTAAAATGATCATTTTAATTACTACGGTCTATTGAGCTTTCTGATTCTGATGTTTTACTTTCACTTAGTAGAAGTAATTGGTTTTTAGTGAACTGATTTTAACCAACTTTCTCCGGAGTAAAGTACTATACAAACTATCTTTATCTACTATGTAATTATGTCATTTGTCTTTCTGTTGTTTTCAGTATCCATTAAACTGATTATCGTTAATTAGGTTCTTTTCTCCTATCCTTAGGGAACCCTTCTGTGGAGAAATAAAGAGTGTAAATTAATATAAACAACCCATTAAATCAAGGTTTCGCTACATCTAAAGAGTTCTTGTTTAATACAAATGGCACTTCGTCATTGATAACACTTACTAGCATATGTTTATGCTAAGAGACACTTACGCTGAGGAGTGTAATCCACGACGATTTCTGTGAGTAGTTCCATGTTTTGTACCCAAAAATGTCTATGAGTCCTCTGAACCGTTTGCCTTTGCCAGGACAACCGCCAGTGGGACCTGACCATGGACGGCCAGATCATGACCTGGGCAAACCAACAGCCCGAGGATTGGCTGGTTGGAGGAAAGTAAGTGGGCACCATTCAAGTCACTCACTTTTTTACAAAATTATTCAACAGCCTTAGTGAAGATCATGAATTGCTATAGAGTAGTAGGTACTCCCCAAACATATATTTAACAAAAACATAAAATCCAGATTTCTATCGTCTTTTCAATCAATGTATTTTTTGTACCACTATCCCATTCCTTGCACGGCATCGAGGACTTTGGGAAATACATCCTTTACTGTAGTAGAACAAAATCTCTTCAAGTGGCAGTAAATTTATTTATTTATGTTTGATATTCAGTGTTAGTTTGCTTGTAAAAAGTCTTGTTGCTTGAAGCGAATACTATTTTTTATTGCTTTTATTGTTAAATTTTAAAAGGTTTTCTATTAGAAATTAATGTGTATTCATGAATTCATTTTAATGTAGACATGTATAATAGTTAAGAGTAGATTATAAAGTACACTATTTGGAATTGTTTGTAATAACCTCAATGTAAAGCTCTATGTGTGAGTAATTTGCTGTTTGATGGTCCATTTCTCAGGTGCCAGTGTTACATGTGGGGCAGTGGTCGTCATGGCCAGATTTGTGAGGGGGGTCGCGTCGCCCTCTTCCCAGTCAAAGTCCCGTCTCTGTCCAATGCACAACAGGTATAATACGTCACTGACACAAAGAAGTATAGCGTAACAGACATCCCAGTCATTTTAGAGGAAAGACAATTGTAACTCCCTTGTCACTTTAACACTAGCTTATATGAAACATTATTATCATTTCTGTGATAGTCTTCAAATGGAATGAATACATTCATAACGAAACTTACAACTTGGTAGAAATGTGTAGCGATAATCATTAACCAACAGCAGGAACTGAAATTTAACCAAGACTTCAGTTACATTGGTTTTTGCTATGACCTACAAATATTTGGGATGGTTTTAGTGGGCTAAAGGATGTTTTGATTTCATATTTGTATTTCTCTTCTATTTAATAAAAAGTAAACTGGGGTTCCTGTTAAGTTCCTCTCAATAGGTTTTTGGCCTGCATGAATCTGAAAAAATTAATCATCAGTTTGTACTGACATCTTGGCGGAGACCCATAGCAGCTTTATGTGAAAATGGACATTAAAGCATTCGTATGATTAAAGGCTTTCTTTAAATTGTTTTCAAACTTGTTTTCAAACTTGTTTCCCAGATTGTGTGTGGGCAAAACTGCACTTTCATTGTGATGACCAATGGCTCCTTGATGTCCTGTGGGGAGGGCAGCTACGGCCGTCTGGGCCAGGGCAACTCGGATGACCTCCACACACCCACCGCCATCTCATCTCTACAAGGTAGGCTTGCCAGCATCGTTAACACTACATTTTGTGTGTATAAAAATGATTTAGGACACATTTGAATCGCAAATTTGTTTATCTCCCCCCCCCCCCCCCAACAAAAACTCCATAAAATGCTTTACATGCAGAGGTTCTCACAAGGTTTTTGTTGTACACTTGTGTTTTGTGTTGTGAAATCAACAAGGTTTAGCATGGACTGGAGCGAGATATGGCATTCAAAGGGGGGCGTCTTTTACCTAATGCAGTAACTACTATGAGGTCCCCTGATCGCCTTGGTATGAAGCCGCAGGATCCTTAGTTAGTCTCAGCCATCTGAGGCTTATACTAGCGTAGAAGGATGCCGTTTTTGAAGGGCTCTCGGGAGCTCAAAATAATCCAGGTCCCTCGAAGAAGAGGAGTAAGATGCCTTATATTCCCATAATAGAACTCAGAGAGTACTGAATGAACACCTCATTTCTTCCCGTTGCCAGGCTTTGTGGTGATCCAGGTGGCCACATCGGCTGGTTCGGATGGCCACAGCATGGCCCTGACTGAGAGTGGCGAAGTCTTCAGTTGGGGGGATGGCGACTACGGCAAGCTGGGACACAACAACAGCGAGCGGCAAAAGCGGCCCAAGCAGATTGATGCCTTGCAGGGGGAAGAGGTCACCCAGGTACGTTGTGACGGGAAGTTTGTGGTGGTTTTGGCTTTATTTTAGCATTACATGAATCAGAATTTTCTATACTGATTTTTTTTCCCCCCAAGGAAAATGCAGGCACGGAGACCCAGTGGTTCATTTGTTGTTTCTATTTAGTTCACCCTGACTTATCCAAGACAGGTAAACAGTAAATTTCACATAAACTTGATTTTACTCTCCTTTTTTTTGTTGATGGCTATTTGACTTTGCTAACTTAAAAGTTATTGCAATGAATGACAATTGTCCGTTTCTCTTGGTTCAGGTATCATGTGGGTTCAAGCACAGTGCAGTGGTCACTTCTGATGGGAAATTGTTCACGTTCGGCAATGGTGACTACGGGCGACTTGGTCACGGATCCACGGCCAATAAGAAGATCCCAGAGAGAGTCATGTCCCTTGAGGCCTTTCACATTGGAATGGTGAGAGGATGTCGGGTCTTGTCGTGATTCAGTGAAAGTGTACATGTATTCATTTGGATTAGGATACATAGAATTTCTTTGGCGCTGTCCACAGTGGTAAGGTATTCATTCGCATCTGAGTTGGGAGAAGTAATGAAGGTGCTTTTTCATGCCTAAGGAAAAACTGCCTGGGGAGCCAATGGGAATCAAACCTGGTACCTCATGCTCCATAATCCGACAGGCTAACATCTTGCCCGAAAAGGTGATTACTGTCACCCTCACTGAAACACAGAAAAAGCAGGATGAACTTTGGGTCTGTTGGCCAGATTGGGCATTCCTCCCTGTGCTTCGGTTGTAAGTTCAGCAAGAAGCAGTATGTTTTGTGCAGAAACAGTTAAACAAAAATTTCTTCAAATGCCATTTCTATTAACAAACTGCATTTAACAATTTCTTTTGTTTTACTACATTGAAATTAGACTGTTACAAGTCTTATGACTGGCCCTTGAAACCATTTATACTACTGCAATGAGCGGAACAAGGGTGACTCAAGTTTTAGAACACCTAGGTGCATCAAAATATCCTATGTTCGACCGTAACATAAAAAAACGGAAAATGGGACTGCTTCGACCATACTTGTGCTGAAATTCCGAATGTCTTTTGGCCGCATCGAAAAAAAACCTAGCTCACCTACTTTGGCCATACTGTAAGAAACCATAATCTCGCCTATAAAATTGTAAAGAACCGTCAAAATTATCGGCTTTTATAGGCACCACGAACAGACTGGTTCTTTTGCCTCTTGCTGGACGGATGAAGGATATGGGCACAGTTTTTTCCTTAGTAAATGAAATAAACAACTTTTTCCTTCCTTTGTACAATCAGGCATTCAGCTTGCAAACGTATATTTGCAGGCAGTAATTTGTTTTCATGTCTTAATGTATACTCAAAGCCTTTTGCCTGTCCTTGGCTGTCTGCAGGTGGCGTGTGGGTTGAACCACACCCTGTGCATGTCGGCAGACGGGGGCATTGTGTGGTCCTTTGGGGACGGGGACTACGGCAAGCTGGGCCTGGGCAACAGCTCCCCCAAGCCTGTGCCCACCAAGGTCGAACTGCTCAAGGACGTCTTTGTCAAGAAGATTGTGTGCGGCACCCAGTTCTCTGGGGCCCTCACCACAGATGGCAAGGTCTACACCTGGGGCCAAGGTGGGTGACCACTCTTAGCACAGGGTTTTTTGGGGGAAATGTTTTCAATATGTCATCCAAGAGAGAAATCCCTATTGGTCGTACAAATGTAATACATTTTGGTGGGCACATCTCAATTTTTGACATTAGCGCAAAGTGAAAATGATATGTGAATATTGTTTTAATTCAAATGGTTTCAAAGGGAATCAGTATGTCTTTAATTTCAAATTGGAACTTCCTGATTTGCTTTCTTTCTCATCAATCCAGTGTTAATTATATGAAAAGAAAAAGATTCACACTTAACATTATTGTGACAATAAGGAGTTTCCGAGTTTATGAAGATCGTTTTAGCCCTCAAGTTCGTCAGTCTATTTTGGAATTTAAAATGATATTTACAATAGGATTCTTTAAGTTAACACACATTCATAGACATAATAGCTTATTGTCCATCTTCCCTCTGATTGGCTAAGGTATGATACAGCTCTTTCCCTATATCATCGTTGATAACACACACTAGCATAAGTGACATTAGATAAAGAGACACGCTAACATGTGTTATCGACTACGATATAATGTGAAACGTTTCATTTAACCTACTTTAACTATACATAAAAGACTTAAACACTAAAAGCATAACAACCAGATCTACTTATGACAAAACCATTTCCAAGACGAAAAGCTAAGTTGGTCTTTTCCAACCCCACCTCTCCGTCTCCTCGGCCCCGCAGACCGCATGATTGGCCAGGGCGAGACGCAGTGTGTGAGCCACTGCAAGCCCGTACAGGTGGCGCCATTAGCCCCGCACTTCATCGAGGACCTGGACTCTGGGGCTGACCACACGGTGGCGCTGGCGGTGACGGGCCAGGTGTGGGGGTGGGGCATCAACGCTGACGGCCAGCTGGGCCTGGGCCACACCCACTCTCCCATCAAGGAGCCCACGCTCATCTCACGGCTGGAGGAAATGAACATCAAACAGGTACGTACGCACTTGGCAACTCACTCATTCCTCGTATCATTTCTCTCTCCACTCCTCACAGAAATAGTGACCGCGAACAATGGCTGTCCATTTAACCATGACCAGAGGTGTAGTCTCCATTTCCCTTCAGCTTTATTCTTTCTTTCTCAGTGTTAACCTTTAGATTAAAATCCTTTTTGCATATACTCTTTGGTCCTCCTTTCTTCCCTTTCCCATGTTTGGTTATTTCTATTATGTAGGCGATCCCCTTGCACTGTTGATAAATCCACTTCTTTTCTTTCCTTCTGTCTACTTTCTAGAATTTTTTGTTGATGTTATTGTTTCCTTTAAATTTACCCTGAGATGACCGAGAGGTTAAATTCAAATAAACTTGTCAGTCTTATATATTATGTGAATGCCGGCCAACAAACCATTAAGTATTTAGTTGAAAGTCAATCTTCATAACATTGTTTTCTAAATGATATTTCAGAGCACCTTCTATAAGATGATAAGTCTGGTCACTTTCCACATACATCCATATTATCCTTTATGACTAGTACGAAAAGTTTGGGGAATAAATTACCTTTGACATATAAAGTGATGGAATAATTGGTATTATTTAGCATTTCGTCGCAACCTTGTAAGTGAAATTTCTTATTCTTCCGGGAGAGCTGAAAATTGATTTTTCAACTGAATGATTATCTTTTTCCGCTATACCATCTATGTGTAATGATAACGTCCTTAGATATACCGACCGCACCCCGATAGTTTGGGGGATAAAGAATAGAATACTAGAGACATGTAGAGTTTGTTTCCAAGGACATAAATACATCACTCTGAGGTCAACACACAGGATGAAAACTCAGCAATAGCAGCAAAATTAGATGTGTTGATAATAGCACTCAATCTGGCTGATTTGGTCAGTTTGTGAGTTTGATATGAAGAAAGAAAAAGTGGAGGCTCAACAAATTAGGAACTGACGTGATAAAATATCTTTTCTTTTTATTTCAACTAAATCTTGTTTTTTTCCCTCAATTTCAGATTTCAGCAGGAAGAAGCCATTGCGCTGCCTGGTCTTTTCCACCTCCACCCAAAAGAATTCCAGGAGTGCCCATTCCCTTCCAGTTGGGTTGCCCCGACAGCGTGCCGCCCCAGTACACGTCCCTGCACAACCTCTCCCTAAAGACCATCTGGGGCAGGCTGGTGGTGCTACACCACTTCAGCGACCTCATCTACTCCTCTTGGAGGTTCCTCAACCTTATGCCCAGAATGGTAAGCAAAGTCTGTGGCACACTTTGATTTACATAACAATAATTATCAGCGAAAATACTCTGTCTTGTTATCTTGCTGCCGATGTGAAGAATAGGGTTGTTGGGCAGCGCTGCTAGTAGCAGGTTTTCTGTCTTTTCTTTCTATCAGATTTCGTACATTTAAAAAAAATGTTTTGCCCTTCTATCAGATTACTTTTGTCTTCTTCTTTATTTTCCATTTGCTCTTTTCTTGTTATTTCCACTTTGTTGACAGCAAGTGGGTCACTAGTTGAAGATCAAATAAGCAAAATAGCAGACATGGAAGTTTCCAAAGTTTGGTTCAGCACAGCTAGCTTTGAATGTTCAGACTATATTTATGTGAAAAGTCAGTTTAATTTCATTTGACTTTGCAGAAACAGACATCAATTGCTGTGTGTGTGGAGGGAAAGAAATTACAGAGGATTTGATTTTTTTTTTTTAATCTTCAAGTTAAAATTTCATTTGGAATACAAAATTTCCTTTTACTAGTAGTAATAATGATGACGATGGTAATGACGATGATGTTGATAATGATGTTTGATGATAGAAATAAAGAATAGTGATGTGTTCCATCATGCCAGGATTACTGCATGAGAGAATCGGACGTGCCAGGGGTGTGTGAAGGACCCCTGCGGCCAATGCTGTCACCACGAGTCAACACCTTGCCAATGGTCAGGGCGATTTGCAAGACTATGATCCAAAGCAAAAACTGTGGTCCTCAAATTACTGTCAAACGTTTGTCAACAAGGTAAAGCATATCACGTATATTAGAAAGATAAAAATCACGGAGGGACTGTGGCTAATCGTTAAGAGTATCGGATTGCTGACCGGGAGGCAGCAGTTTCAAACCTCGTCCGTACTGTCAGGTGTTTTCCTTATATACTTACCTTCACCCCAATCATGTGTAATTGAGCACCCAGCTAAAGGTAGAGAATCTTATCAGAATGCTAGTATGAAGCACCTTACATGCAGCTCTTCTGTATGCTCCTCAGGGAGCTTAAAAGGACTGAAATAAAATGGCCTGCTGATGGGTACATCATGATAGTCTGCGAGCTTGCACACTGATTATAAATCTATGTTTATCTTTTATCAATGTTAGTTAATAAAATTGTCATCTTTCCATTTGTTTTATAGAAAGGTAAAGCAGGATGGTGGGTTATTCACTTTATTATGTGAGGGTGACATTTTTTACATTTAAACCTGTATTTTATGAGTATGCATTCCTTTTATTAGTACTGTATAGGTGTTGTCTTGTTTATATTAATTATGCCGTGAAAGGAAATAATAAGGTTGCAAGTTTATGAATATGATAACACTGGTTTAAAGCACATGGCCAAATTTTCAATCCAGACTTATGAAAAACCACCCAGAAAAATTGCCTGACTATCGCTGGAAATAAGTCTTATCACAGTGTCAGTATTCAGCACATTGCCCAGCTATGAAGCTCTCAAGAAAGTGAGAAGGCTTTACATGAGAGGGTTTTTGTTTTGTTTTGTTTTTTAACAATGTGAAGCCATTATCTCTATGGGATTGAATCCTTGTTAGTAAGTCAATTTTCGAGGTAGAGGTCAACAAGTGTCGTTAGTCCTATAGCTTTTATTGTCAGCGCCCATCTCAGAACTCAATGAAGGTGAGAGTAGTTAATGAAATTTCAACCTGCAACTGATGTTTGACTTGAATCTTTCAGAGGAAAGAAGTGCCGCCCAGTCTACAACCAAATCGCCCAGCAAGTGGTCAAGCTCAAGGCCGATGACCTCAGGCTTCCTGCCCGCGCCTGGAAGGTCAAACTCATCGGAGAGGGTGCGGACGATGCTGGCGGTGTGTTTGACGACACCATCACGGAAATGTGTCTGGTGAGTTACTCTGATGCTCGCTGGTGTCAGAAGTTGAAAATCCTAGCTCTCAAGGCCACTGTGTGCATTTAAAACTCAATAAAACTGCTCTATGTGCCGAGCATTCTACAAGGGTTTTGATGTAACCGGCAGAATGTTTCATTTCAATTCTTTTGTTATACTTGAAGAAAGGAGAATAAAATGGTCTACTTGAGAAAGAAGTAAACTGTAATGCATAGATACTGAGTCTGACTCCCATTGATGATATTTTGTTGTTCTTCAGGCAATAAAAAGTTTCCCAATAGGCTTATTCAGCCACATTGGTGACTTCTTTTTATTCGGGTTAGCTGGATCATAATCTGCAGATCTTGCCTACAAAAATGGGAATGCCACATTCCTGCACTACTGCTCTGTTTTGGGTTTTTTTCATTGAAAGATTTAAAAAGATCAGATGTATTTTTCAGCATTTTGGTAAAGAAAAATAAGAAGGCCAACATTCACACATGCATGTAATGTAAGCAAGGAAGCCAAGAAGAATGACTCAAGACACTAGGTAAAACTGAATCTTGCGCACATTTGCTTAGATTAATCACAAGTGTTTCATAAATGGGCCGCTGTACTCTTCTACCATTTTATGTTTTCTTTTGTTATGTACACAACTTAAATGATAAGAAACTACCATGCAATATTTCCAAGTCCACCTATTCATACCAAATATTTACAAACTCATCTCATACAAAGTAGTTTTTGTGCTGGTATTGTTGGCATGTGCATGAAAAGAAATAATTTGAGATGGGTATGGGAAGGAGGTAATTGCTTGTCCATTGTTAGAATTTAAATTTGTTAGTTACAGGTTCTACTTCTTGCTTATCATTCATATTTCTTGTTTTAATCACATTTGTATTCACTCTTTAGGAACTTGAGTCTGGTACAGTGCCTCTGTTGATTCCTACTCCCAATGCAAAAAATGAATCTGGAAACAATAGAGACAGGTAAACAAAACCTTATTAAGTGTTCCTGTCTATTTTTGCCCTTATGTTATTCCGTATAGGATGAGTCTACCGCCCAGTACTGTTGTTTTTTTTTATTTGTCAATGCTGCATGCGCCAAATATGAAACAGACTCCTGTATTAACTTTGATTTTCCTCAATATGTTCTTGTAAAAACAATCTTACATGCTGGTGCCGTGTACAGCATTGTATGGAATATTATTGTATTGCCAGTCTCTCAATGGAGCTCTTAATATTCAATCAGGAATGTCTGTTTTAGTCTAAACAAACAAGGCCTAGACGTTGGCCACAGTTGATTTATAGCTAATTAATGATCAGATCATATCCGGTACTTTCCTTTGTCATAGCAATACAATCTACAGAGATCTACCATGATTGAGGACAAAGTGTATACTTTAAAGGAAGTTTTACACTGCAGATTACCCATTGCCCTGTTCAAATTCAAAACTTTCATTTGGATTTTATAAATTTCTTGCATTTTATAAAAATTCTTTGGAGTGATGAATCTTCTTATTTGTTTGACTGAGACAAGCTTCTTGTTAAGTATATTTTTGTAAAGGTGACGGTTAGAAATTTAGCTTTGATTTACCTGAGCACTGATTAAAGTCTCACTAAAAATTATTTACTTTGATGAAATAGAAAGGACAAAGTATTACTAGGTCTGTCGAAGTGCATTGTGGGTGTGTGACTATTCAATTTTTGTACAAATTGTACAATTTTACTCTCTCAAAGGTACCTATTGAACCCAGCCCTTTCAGCAGACGAACACCCGGCATTGTTCAAATTCCTGGGAATCTTGTTTGGCGTGGCCATCCGCACCAAAAAGCCTCTGGATCTCCACTTGGCGCCTTGCATCTGGAAGCTGATTGCGGGCATGCCACTCAAAGTGGACGACTTGGAAGAGGTATAGTCTTTACCAATGACAACATTGGTGTGTGTTGGAAACTTTGTAAATACAGTGCAACACGTAGTTGTCGAACTTGTTGGTGCAACAGAAAGTGTTCGACGAGTCCGTGTTTCGAGGAACACGTGAAAATACTAGGGGGTATGGGAAACAACCTTATTCGCGGCCGCAAATTTTACCCTTGACCACAAATTCTTATTTTGCCGCATAAAGCTGCAAATTTCTCCGTTTTTGACAGAATGTTTTAATTCAAAACATTAAATAAATCCTTTGGGAAAGACGGCGTCCTCTGTCAACTTCGCCTAGAATCTTTTTCTTAATTTCGAGAGTCAGAACAGTCAGTTTCCTTTTCTCTGCCATTTCTCTGCTATTGCTATGTAAGCGATGCGTCGACTGAGACTAGACTGAATTATTGAACACATCGACGCACCCGAGACTACACATGTAGTGTGCCAGTACTGCCAGTGCCATTGCAGGGAAAAGTCTTGGCTTATTCGTTCTCAC
>JAUEKT010055506.1:0-21512 GCA_031762655.1 Doris verrucosa
AGGAGGAGGAGGAGGAGGAGGAGGAGGAGGAGGAGGAGGAGGAGGAGGAAGAGAAGAAGAGCAGGGAGACGAGGATGTGAATAAGGAAGAGGAGTAGAAGAGGGGGGGGGAGAGAAGAGTAGAAGAAGAAAAAGAAGGAGAAGAGGAAGAAAAAGAAAGAGGGAAAAGGAGGAAATAGAAGAAGGCGATGGAGAAACACACGTTTAAATAGAACAGATATAAAAGAAATTGCAAACGAAAGGAAATAATGCATTCATGGCATGACCATTGCAAGTATTGTTACATATTAAAATCATGCAATGCAAGTATGAGAAATCACTTCAGAGAATAATTATGTCCCTTTTGTTAAGTCTTCATTTGTGAAAGAGTACTAACTCTTGCAATTCGAAAAGAGAAAGCCCAATCGTAAAATAGTTGTTTTATTACTTCCCTTAGCACCTGAACGTGATCATAAATCAAATTCATTTAACAGTATATTATACACAATTGCAGGACTCATTTCGATATATTATTAGAAACAATAGATTGTTGTTTACTATAATTAGACTATATTATAGTAACTATCATGAGGAGTACAGGAAAAGATTTACAAAAACAATATTATTGCAACGGACATAGTTAAATAGACGTAAATGGACACAATTTAAGGGAGATAAATACAAGCTTCTTCTTCTTCTTCTTCTATCCCAGCTGCCGAGGTCATAGCTCTTGAGCAGTCAATAAGTACAAGCTAAGACATGAATTAATTTTGAATTATGCAGGTTTACATAGGAAAAGGAGTTTGAATTTAGAAGAATTAGAAACAACCATCTGCAATTGAATTAGGAAAGGAGGAAGTGCATCGGGGTGAGTGGGTGGGGTAAATTTGACAAATAAAAACGTATCATGAAGAAATGAAATCACAAAAGCAGTTGACTATAAACTCTCTTCTATATTGGCTAGATGGGAAAGACGTTTTCATTCACTAGTTTTCATGTTATTGTTTTTCTGTTCTAAACATCATTCAACCCACATGTGGGATTTTTAGTACGATAAAGGTTCTGGATAGCAGTCCAAAAAATTAAAAAAACGTTTTTACAAAAGTAAAACAAACCAGAAAACAAACAAGAAAAAGGGAGAATTAAAAACTCAAAACAAAGCAATACAAAAAACACTCCCATAAAATGCAGCAAAAACAAAAGCAAAAAACAACTGTATATGTCTCCTTATTCTTATTTAGCTCTTTGTTTTATATATTCAACCTAATCAACTGTTATGAGTCAGTTCAGGAAGATAATCCACAATGACTCTACAATTAATTGGAAGCATAACAGTTTAAAGATAGAGGGATACTTGTAATGATTTTATTATTGTAACTTATTCGAGAAAAAAAAATATCGGAAAGGAGGGTAGAACACTGCGCTTGCAAGGCATTGTGAGATCAATCAGAATCACCATTAACATGAAAAAAAACCTCAACTAATAACGAATAGTGAATGACAAGAAACACATGCTCGATTGTTGGACTTGGACGTAGCGTTGGAGTGGGATGGTCGAGGGAAGTAGGGCGGGGAGGAAGGTTGGGGGGGGGCGCAGGAGAAGGTCGGGTAAACCGGAAATCATGCGGTTAGATGAAAACCGCATGCACCAAATTGAAAGATGCATGAAATAAAAGTCTAGTCTACTTTTGTACAAAAAACAACAACAAAACAGAAACAAAAAGCAAAACAAAACAAAAACAACAACATGCGCACACGGTTGACTTCTTCAACACGTTAAATCAAGCGAGACTACATAATAAAGGCGTAGGCAGGTGCAAGGTGATTAAGACTAAGCAAGTCAAAGCGAGAGAATTGAGAGAATTAGATGCAAAACAAAAGGAATTATTGCTACTTTAAGAAAATTGATATGCAAGCTACTTAAAATTAAAGCAACCGCAACCAAAGCCGAGAGACTCAATGTTACCTAAAACGAGTAGCCGAAGAATCGCAGAATAGCGTTCTGAAATTCAGGACTAACGAGACTTTGTCTGGGCTGCTGTGCTACTGGCGTTTGATAGTGTGTGCCATAAGCTTGGCTGTAGGCGTGCGGGAAATAGCCCAAACCCTCGAACCCTTCAGGGGGTTCCGGTGTCTCCATATTTAGCCACGGGTTTTCCACAGCGTTCCTCTCCCCAGGTGGAATCGTTTCAATCACAATGTACGACTTCTCCGTGGCTGGAGCTTTCACTTTCGGAGCGGGCGTTGGAGGGGGCGTGGCCACTGGCACATTTGCAGGCAATGTTGTTGTCGCCGCCGCTGCTGCTGCTGTTGCTGTTGCTGACGCCGCCGCCGCTGCTGCTGCTGCTGCTGGTGCATTCTGTTGTCGCTTTCCCATCGCACGCGCTTCTAGCATTTGGCGCAGCTCTGCTGCCGTCATGTTGAGCATGTTAGCAAGGACGTTGTATGACTTTTGGATGTCGCGTGCAGACTGGTCAGATGGAAGAGTGGAGTTAGGAGTGGTCGAATTATTGGTGGATGGCAACAGGTTTTGATGGTAGCCCGTATAGCTTTCATTTCTTACAGCGGGGTAAGATAGAT
The DNA here is from genome assembly GCA_031762655.1 of Doris verrucosa. Lineage (NCBI taxonomy): Eukaryota > Metazoa > Mollusca > Gastropoda > Nudibranchia > Dorididae > Doris > Doris verrucosa. The sequence continues at coordinate 2,559 of JAUEKT010055506.1, forward strand.
TTCCCGTTATATTTGGTTGATGCATATTATACATCACTGGATTTGAGGTATGGGTGAAATTGGAACTATTTTGTCGTGTCGCATTACTATGAAATTGACTGTATGTTGTATTTTCAGTTAGTTGGGATGAAGAGCTTACGTTTGAGGGTTTGACTTGCCAGCGCGTCTTTCTGATATGGCCCCTTAATCGTTTTTTAAATGCGTTGTCCGAAATAGCATTTTTGAGCATGGCCTGAATAACGTCGTCGATCGACTTAAACCTCGTGTCACCTTGAGAAATCAACAATCCCGGGTTTTCCTGTAAGTGCTCTTTTAGAATGTTTTTGACGTCAGTGGACTTAAGCATAGGCGGTAACTTAATAACAGGTGGCTGTGAAACGTCCGCTTGGCCTACTGGCGGTGGTTGGGTGTGTTGTTGCTGCTGTTGGTGATGGTATTGCGGCTGTTTCGATTGTGATTGGTGCTGCTTTATGTGTGATTGAGGTGGTGGTGAAAACGATAATGGTACATGTGATGAGAATTGTTGTGGCTGTTGCATTGGTGACAAGTTTGGATTATGTTGTAGCTGTTGATGATGGTTACGATGCTGCTGTGGAAAGGATGGTGATAATGGCGGGCTTGTAAATTGTGGTGTATGATGAGAATGGTAATGCATAGGAGGAGGAAAAGCGGTCGGAGCCGCAGTGATAAAAGGTTGTATATAAGAAGGAGAGCTTTGTTGTTGAGGATGAAGATGAGGATGATGGTTTTGTTGGTGGTGCTGCTGTTGCTGTTGCTGCTGCGGCTGCTGCTGCCGTTGCTGCTGCTGCTGCTGCTGCTGATGTAAGCTCATCGGTCCCGGGTTGGACGCCAGTGCATGGCCCGTACCAGGCGTGTTGACGCTACTGGGTGCTGAATTATAAACTGCGGGCCGTACGTGTCGCGATGTCGATGTCGGTGTCCTGGAGCCGCCAGCGGGAGGCGATGCGTTCCAGCCAGCCTTCGTGGAGGCCGCTGATTGGCTGTGGCCTGCACTTCCGGTTAGAGGCGAGAGTGCCGGTCCAAGAGCCGATGACGATGCGGATGAAGCAGGTCTACCATTGCCGGTCTTAGGCGCAGTGCTGGGAGAGGAAGGCAGTGGGGGAAGGTTGGCTACTGCGTTGGGGTCCGTGTGGAAAATGGCGTTTAGTTGCGCCGAGGCGACAAGTGGGTCGACCGATGACGATAAGCCCATGCTGTTGTCGTTTGCTTGGTTCATAAATGGATTTATGCTGGGTTGGTTCCCGAATGACGAAAATGGTCCTTGCATAGTATTGGCTAAGGCAGCTACTCTTTGTTGGTGTTGCAGAAGTTTGAGTTTCTGAACTTGAATTTGTGCTGACAAGAGTGCAGCTTGCAAGCTGTTTTGTTGCTGTTGTTGTTGTTGCTGCTGCTGATGTTGTTGTTGATGTTGTTGTTGTTGTTGTTGCTGTTGTTTTTGTTGTTGGTGGTGGTGTTGTTGCTGTTGTTGTGGCGGTGGAGGTGGTGGTGGGTTAAATGACGCTTGCTGAATTCCTGCAATGGCTTCTTTGTACATCTTTTGGAGAGCTGCGAATGCCTTCATCTTTTGCAGCAACGCCATGTTTGCTGCCATTCCGGGATTGTGGTTGTTGCTTCCGGACGTACTTTGGCCTGTGAACGGATTTTGTTTGGACGTCTGCTGATGGCTGCGTGGGGCATACTGGGAGGCTGGTGGTTGTGGTCGTTGAGGGTGTTGATGTTGTTGTGGTAACTGTTGTTGTGATAGTTGATGTTGTCGTGGAAGCTGCTGCTGCTGTGGTGGATGTTGTTGTTGTGAAAGCTGGTGTTGTGACAGGTGTTGATGTTGTTGCAGATGCTGTTGTTGTTGTAACTGTTGTTGTTCTGGTTGTTGTTGCTGTTGCCGCTGTTGCCGTGGATGATTGTAATGTTGCTGAAGTAAATATTGTTGTTGGTGAGGTAAATTTTGTTGCTGCTGCTGTTGTAACTGTTGTTGTTGCTGTTGTTGTTGTTGTTGTTGTTGTTGTTGTTGTTGTTGTTGCTGTGGACGATGTTGAGGTAAATATTGTTGTTGTGATAGCTGTTGTTGTTGCTGCTGTGGTAACTGTTGCTGCCGCTGTTGTTGGTGTTGCTGTTGTTGAGGTGAGTGTTGTTGTAACGGTTGTGCTTGTTGTTGATTATGTGGTCGATGCTGGTTTTGCTGTGGAATGTTGTGAGTCGGTGATCGTTGTGCAGTTGGTGACCGCCACGACGTCTCTTGTCCCATCCAGAATGCTGTTGCTGCTGCTGCTGTTGATGATGATGATGATGATGATGATGGCGGTGACGATGGTGATGGTGAGGCTGATGAAGATGGAAACACAGTCGAACTACTTTCCTGTAGTACGAATTGTTGTCTTCTGCCCTGTCCCTGCTGTCCCATTGACGGGGTGTGACTTTGAAAAGAAGCCGCCGAGGGACTTTGCTGTAAAGCAACCCCCTGCCGTTGATCTGGAATAATTGGGTTACTTTTGGGAGCAATTAACATTTGATTAGCAGAAGTAGTTACCTGTTGTTTGGTTTGAGGCTGCCGCCGTTGAAGTTTCGCTTGAACCCTTGTAAGCATTTGCTCAAACCGTAAACGATTGAAGTTTGTGGGTATAACCGTTGGTGGCAGCTGTGGCACGAAATTGGCGTGGGAAGTGGTTGCAGGTGGAAGGGGCGACCTTCCTGGAAGGGCATTCGCAGCGTTGTGTGCGGTCGGTCCCGTTGTTTGCTGTTGTCGTGTCTCAGAAGGAATCGGTGGGATCGGATGAGTGTTTGCATTCGATGGCGAAAATGAAGATTGGGACGCTGGAGAATTAATACGGTCACCTGGCAGCGATACAATTGGTCTCGCTTGTGCTACGTTCTTTGTTGATATAGGGAACTTAAGTGTTGATTCTCTTGGCTGCGGATACTGTCCCATGGTATGCGTCTGTTTGGGCGACAAAGGCATTTCGTTATTCGCCAGATGTCGACCAGAATGAGGTAACAGAGGTGCACCTCTTGATTGCATCACCAAATTTTGCTGCTGTCCGTAACTTGGGTCCTGCTGAGCAATTGATCTTTGCTGTTGAACGCCTGTTACTGTTTGCTTTTCCTGAACTGGATTTTGAGTATTGATAGGCGATATTTGTCTTTGGACAGGATTTAATTGACTTTGTGGCACGTTCGTGTTGACCTGACTGTGTGTGTTAAGAGGTCCTGATGAACTAACGTTTTGAGTTTCTAAATTTGGGTTCTGATAGAAGAATTTGGGGTTGGTATAACCTCCAAACCCTGCTGGTGATACTTTTGTTTCTTTAGATTTCACAGGTGTCGTAAACGATGAAGTGACACTGGTGTCGGAACCAAAAACCCCTGACATCCAGTTGGAAAGCTGATGCCTTTGATCCGTAGTTAAATCTTTATTATATGGCGTTTGTTGCTTTTGCATGTGAGATGCATCACGCCTAGTGCTCGAGATTTGTCGTTTCATTCTGACCAAATTTGGACTTTCAGTAGCACCCATTTCATTAGCACTGAACGGTGCATGCATGTCGAATGGAACACCCACTGTATCTGCATTTCCAGTTTGCTTCTGCTGCTGACCACTTCCGTAACCTGGCCCATCCGCGCCCAAACTCTTTGTGTCGTGCATTGCCGCATGTGAGTTGGTGAACACGGCGTCCAGGGATGTACCCGTCATCGGGAGGTTGGTGGCCATCACCTGATTTTCTTGATATTGGCTTGCTGAATTGTCTACGGGTTGCTTTTCTCCCATACTGTTAAGGAGAAAGTCTGGTACAGTCCCAGTGTATCTGTTGCTCTGCAGCTTCACAAAGACGTCTTTGAATAGAGCCACCTTTTGTTCCAGAGACGCCGAGGAATCTAAAATTAGCGAAGATAAGTGTTTTGATAACTTTGCTTTTTGATTTGGTCCAAGATCTGTCAAGGACACACCCGAGTTTTGGGTTTGATTCGAAGATGATGACAATCCGAGGATGGAAGAAATGGGTAGTGGAGGCGTTGTCGAGACTGGCGTTTGTGTAGTGGCAGCCTGAACGGCTGGAGATGACGGGAGGCTAAGGAACTCGTTATTGGCACTAGTTGCGTTTTCTGCAACACTGTTAGCAGCCTGTTGTACGACGGAATTATTTCGGCCGACTGTGGGTGCCACGGTTGGGCTAGTTGATATAGTCACAGTGGTCGTGTGTCTATTTTCTCTTGTGTTGTTTGTTCCATTTTGGACATTGTTTCTTTGGGGATAGAGATTTGGGAGGAGATTTTGAAACATATGATGCTGTTGTTGCTCTATTTGTGGAACCGAAGGACTTTGTCCATTTGCAAACTTTACCTGGTGTTGGTCATTGGGATGTTGCTGTTGATGTTGCTGTTGCTGTGGATGCTGCTGCTGCTGTTGTGACTGCTGCACCTGGTCTTGTTGTTGCTGCTGCGGCTGATGTAATTGGTTTTGAGGTTGTTGTACTTGTTGTTGGCGTTGCTGCCATCCTTGGTAGCCCTTGAGTAATTGCTGGTACGAATTTGAATGCGTGGACGTGGTTGTCGAGGTCGTCGCATCTTTCATAGTTTGTTCGATGAGAGTAGGATGCTCTTTGGCAAACAAATTGAAGACGTTAACCATATACTCAAAAGGTATAACCATTTGAGGGTATGGAATGTTCGGGGAAGCCCCTTGAGACGGAGTTGCTGTGCCATTCTTATTCGTTGCAGTTGGGGGTATGGTAGCCGTTGCGTTAGTGTTCTTATTTAAGTTACCATTGTGTGAGGTTGCGGATGAGTTTGAAGAATTTTGAATATATGCAGTTGATCGCTCAGCTTGTTGAAAATTTCCATTGTTAGGTACAGGGGTGGATGGATTTTGAGATATGATTTGTTCATGGCTATTATTTATTTGTGGCATCACTCTCCCTGAAGGAGACTGGTGTTTCCTTTTGATAGGACCATTCTTCGAAATATTTGCCAGAAGTCTTGAGAGAGAATTCTTTAAATGCAAGATATTGCCCCTCTTCTGATTTAAAGGACGTGTAATATTTGAGGTGGAAACATCAGCAGAAACGGATTGTGGAGAGGTTTGTGACTTTGCGTCTTTAAAGTTTACCCTGTTCACCGCTGCTCTGTTCTCCGGAGCCAAACCAGAAGAGTCGATATGATGATGTTGGTGTCCTGATTGTCCAGCCATGTTCACTGTATAATTGGCGTGGGTCAGCGATGCTTGATTTGCGGATACAGTACTGCTCTCAGTAAGCATATTTTGGCTGCTGACACTAGAGGACATCATTCCCTGATGAGAGGGGTTTTTATGCCCTAAGTGATTAAAGGATCCCTGTTGTTGTCCTTGTTGTTGCAGTTGTTGTTCTAACTGTTGTTGTTGTTGTTGTTGTTGTTGGTTGCTGTCAGTGAGCACAGGTTGGCTGCTGACACCAGGAGAAACCATCCCCTGGTTAAATGGATTTGCATTTCCCACGTGATTAAAAGATCCGGGTTGTGACACTTGTTGCTGTTGCTGTTTTAGTAATTGTTGCTGTTGCAGTTGCTGTTGTTGTTGTTGTTGTTGTTGTTGTTGATTGCTGTCAGTGAACATATTTTGACCACTAACACCAGGATAAATCATCCCCTGATTAAATGAATTTGTATTTCCTAAGTGATTAAAGAATCCCAGCTGTTGTTGTTGCTGCTGCTGCTCTTGTTGCTGATTGCTGTCAGTAAACATATTTTGGCTGCTAACGCCAGGGGAAATCATCCCCTGATTAGATGTGTCTCTCTTCCCCATGTAATTGAAAGATGGAACTTGTTGTGGCTGCTGTTGCTGTTGCTGTTGTTGTTGTTGTTGTTGTTGTTGTTGTTGTTGTTGTTGTTGAAATGCATCCTGTTGTTGCTGTGGTGCATTGCTGCCAGAGGGCATATTCTGACTGCTGACACCAGGAGAACGCAAAAACTGATTAAATAAGTTTGCCATGTGATTAAAGGTTAATGTTTGCTGTCCTTGAAGCTGCTGCTGCTGTTGTTGCTGCTGTTCTGGCGGTGGATTGCCGTCGGTGAGCACATTTTGGCTGTTGATGCCTGCAGAAAACATCTGATTGAATGCGTTTGCATTCCCCATATAATTAAAAGATCCCGTTTGTGGTCCTTGTTGCTGTTGGTTTTGCTGTTGCTGTTGTAATTGTTGCTGTTGTAATTGTTGCTGTTGTAATTGTTGCTGTTGTTGCTGAGGATTACTATTAAGAAATGCATTTTGATTGTCCATACTAGAGGATACCATTCCCTGATTAAACGGGTTTGCATTTCCGAATTGATTAAAGAATCCTGATTGTTGTTGCTGTTGCTGTTGTTGTTGTTGCTGTTGTTGTTGTTGTTGCTGCTGCTGCTGCTGCTGCTGTTGTTGCTGTTGCTGCTGCTGGTACTGTTGTTGTTGTTCCTGTTGTGGATTGCTATCAAGGAACGCATTTTGACTGTTGAAACCAGAGGAAACCATTCCCTGATTAAATGGATTTGTACTTCCAATCTGATTAAATGGTTCCGCATGTTGAATTTGTTGCTGATGTGGTTGCTGTTGATGTTGGTTTTGAAATGAGGAAGTATTAGCCATATTACTGAAGTGGTGTCCTTGATGAGGGTTATTATTCATGCTTGGCGCTGGGAACAAACTATTCGTGACAGGTCCAGCAACGGGCTGAGGCGCAGGGTTTACAGGAGAATGAACAGGTTGTGCACCTGCGTTACTATCGGTCTTATCGCTTAACAGGGTCATCACTTGGGCGACGGTCATGCCGTACATTTTGGCAATAACTTCAGCCATTTGAATGTCCTCCGCTGGTGTCTGTGTAGCTGTGGCTTGGTTGGGTGCGACGTTGGTGCCTCCTTGAGCTTGTTGAGCAGTCATGAAGTCGGTGCCCCCTTGGGCTTGTTGAGGAGTCATGAAGTCGGTGCTCCCTTGTGCTTGTTGAGCAGGCATGAAGTCGGTGCCCCCTTGGGCTTGTTGAGCAGTCATGAAGTCGGTGCTCCCTTGGGCTTGTTGAGCAGTCATGAAGTCGGTGCTCCCTTGGGCTTGTTGAGCAGGCATCTGCGTATTTCCATTCCCTAGCGTTTGAGCTTGGTTTACGACAGGAAATACAGGGTTCGAAATGGGAGGAGGGGTTGGCGTCACAGTATTGCCGTAGTTGGATTGGACATTGAAAGACCCTCCTTGAGTCTGTGTTGCGGAAGTCTGCGCATTCCCCTGTCCCAGTACTGAATACTGATTTCCGGCAGGAAAGATTGGGTTTGAAATAGGAGGGGGAAGTGTTGGGGATGCCGCATTGGCGTAATTTGAATTGATGCCGAATGACGCCTGGTCACTCCTTCCAGCGTTGGGGGCTACAGGCTGAGTATAGGCTGGCTGACGGGAAGGACTGTGGCTATTCTGGTGGTGATGGGCGGTCTGCCCGATGTCCGCATTGACTGCATTGCCGGGAGTCATCTGGGGTTGTGCCGGTTGTGGCTGTGTTTGTGGAATCGGCTGGGCGGCAGGAATTCCAAAGAGGCTGTTGAGATTTGAAGGCGCAGATGATAGCGTTTGCTGGGAACCCACGGCGTTCATTACTTGATTGTGGACATTGGGTGGTGATGCATTTGATGCTGTAGACGATTGCATGAAAGTGCCAGGTCCTGGGGCTGCCATCGGTTTGCTTGGTATATGAGCATGATGCGGAGTTTGAGGCAGAGTTTGGGGCAGACTTTGGGGCGGAGTTTGGAGCGGAGTTTGGGGCGCTCCAGCACCCGGGGCTACCATTGGGTTACTTGGTACATGTGCTTGAGGCGGAGTTTGAGGCGCTCCAGCACCCGGGGCTACCATTGGGTTACTTGGTACATGAGCTTGAGATGAAGTGTGGGGCGGAGTTTGGGGCGGAGTCTTGGGTGGAGTTTGGGGCGGAGCTTGGGGTGGAGTTTGAGGAGGAACTTGAGGCGGAGCTTGAGGCGGAGTGATCGCAGAGGCAGGCTGGGTCAAGCCTTGGCTCTGTTGAAGCATCTGACTGTATTTTTGCAATAGCTGATTAGCCCTGTCCAAAGATCCTTTGTACATCTCGGCCAAGGACAGAAGGAGAGCTTGGTTTTGGTTGGATTGCGATGCCATCAAAGACGCGGGAGAGGAGGTAGGAGTAGATGCGAATGGAGATGACGATAGGAAGGCCAGAGTTGAGGAAGGGTTCGACATACCAAATGGTGACGACGTGGGCATTAAGCCCGCGGTTCCCATACCGTTAGGATCCTGCTGGAGGCCTGCCGCGGGGTTTAACGGAGGAGACTGATTTGCAGCCATGACTTGTGGGTTGATGGCCGCCGCGTTGGTGCCTCCTCTCCCCACCCCCAGAGGTCCAGGAAAGCTCATGGCATTCGGTGCGAGGGGGGAGCCAAAGCCTAGGCCCGCTGGCAGGGAGTTCTGTTGGGTAGAAAAGAAACAAGCTTTCCTGTCGCTCCCAGCGCTGAGGGTGTGCATCGTTGATGGTGAATATTGTCTCGTGTATCGTGTGTGTTTTGTTTCGTTATGATAATATATTTGTTTATTATAATGGGGGTGTCCATGTTAAAGGGAGAGGTAAGGATGATGGTTTAAATGGGCGTTTTTGTGAAGCGAAGGTAACGATGGTGGTTTAAATGGGCGTTTTCGTGAAGTGAAGGTAAGCATGGTGGCTTAAATAGGCGTTTTTGTGAAGTGAAGGAAAGGATGGTGGTTTAAATGGGCGTTTGCGTCAAGTGAAGGTAAGGATGGTTGTCTAAATGGGCGTTTGCGTGAAGCTAAGGATGGTGATATAAATGGGCCTTTGTGTGAAATGAATGTAAGGATGGTGGTCTAAATGGGCGTTTGCGTGAAGGTAAGTATGGTGGTTTAAATAGGCCTTGCCATGAAGCTAACGATGGTGGTTTAAATAGGCATTGGCGTGAAGTGAAGGTAAGCATGGTGGTTTAAATGGGCCTTTGCGTGAAGCTAATGATGGTGGTTTAAATGGGTGTTTGCGTGAAGCTAAGAATAGTGGTTTAAATGGGCGTTTACGTGAAGGTAAGGATAGTGGTTTAAATGGGCGTTTGCGTGAAGCTAAGGATAGTATTTTAAATGGGCGTTTGCATGAAGGTAATGATGGTGGTTTAAATGGGCGTTTACGTTATAAAGCGTGGAATATGGAATGTTAAAGCGTAATTTGTGTTAAAGGTATCCACTATGACACCAACGCTAGAAATACATTATGCTATATATAGCAGAAGCATTCAACATATTCAAAATAGCTTCTTTTTTAAATACGTAGGTATTTGTAGATAATGAATGATTTCTAGAAGTGCATTAGCAACTTATTGTAATGGTATCTATTTTTACCTATCATTCAGCTTATGTCCTCTACCTATTTGAACTGCAACTTTTGCAACATGTTCTCGTCCTCAGCCACTGTAGTTTATGAATATGTCCGACACTCCCCCCTCCTACCCCCAACAAAAAACGTACTGCACACAAAGAAAACCCAACAAAAAACGTGCTGCACACATTCGTGATATAGATGACATTAACATAATACGTCGTGATAACGAATGACTGCAAATTGATAACCTGTGTTATCTATTTGATATAGAATATTTTCACTCATTGTTCAAAACCACAAATCCTCTATTAGTTATTGTAACTATCAACACTTCTGTACACATCAATCAAGTTCCTTCGTCCAATGATGATTCTCTTGACCTCGATATAAAAAATAAACTTGTTCTCAAATCTCTCACTGGACTGTTCGTTCCAACGTATATTTTAAATCAATGAAGCCGAATGCACCCTGTTCAAATCCCTGCGCCACGGGGATAACATTTTAATATTTTAGGGAACAAAATCAATGGCAGAATTGAACTCTAATGATCTGAAAGACTGCGAATTAGAAGGATTGTGGTTCATGAGACGCTGTAAGGTATTGGTAAAGTTTTCTTCAGTATTTATCATGAGTAGTCAGAGTGTTTAAAGCTGGTTTTCGAATCAACCGTTTAAACTTTTAGCGGGATAGTGTAACGTGTGGATTATAGTTCTATATGGCGCAAGTTGGTGTTTTTAAACATTTTTATAAATAATATTGAATCACCGATACGCCTTTTGTATAATATTTGATTAACGGGAACCTTTTTTCAGAGACACACACGTAGAAGTTGAAAATTGACTGTGAATTATTGCCACTATACAATCCATTAAATCGATAGAGACAAATTATCATTTACATATCACACTCTCCATCGTAGTTTTATCATCAACACTTCCCAATACCGATACGGATAATCTTAAATAGTTTATGAGTCATTTCAGGAGAACATTATGCAAAGTTTCTCTTTAATGATTAATCAACATTTAGGTATTCGTAGGTTTTTTCAACAAGGCATTTCCTGCAATGAAGCGTAAAGTAGAAGGCATAAAATTTATGTCGTGATTATGTTTTAGCGCCCGCGGCCTTAAAATCGATATAGAGGGAACTTTTTTTTACCGAGCTTCTACTCTCCCGTATGAACCGTTTACACCAGTGGTTATTCGGAATAGAAAAAAAAAGGAACGAAGCAGACCTCTGTCATATTATTTATTACTCAGAGTTATGCTCCTCTTGTCTACGTTGCTAGTGATCTCCCTTGTCCTTCGTCCTTGAACAAAACGGTCTAATTAAATATTTCGTATGAACTGACGCATTGTTGTTTGCTTCACTCAATTACAAACTCTAGAAGTCCTAAGCAGAAAATCGAAACAAGCTCTCTTCCTTTTCTCTTTCTACTTTTCTATTTCCAAATGAAAACACTTTATGTTTACATTGGTAGATTTTCAAAACAGGAATCTTAATTATAGGTGAATCACATGACTATAATATCTGGTGACGATGCATTCTACTTAGATCGACGTAAGCTTTCTGTCCGTTCAATCTCATCATAATAAATCTAGATTTTAAATCCGCTCACTCATGATGCTTCAAGGAAAGTTCCTGTCGATAGCGTGTTCGTTTTATCATCTTTGGTATGTTATTGGTGGTGAATTTGTGTCGCAAAGGCACGGCTTGCACGAAAGATTATTAATAACTTATGTCTGGTCGCCCGGTAGCTTCATTGTCATCTTGATCGTACAGCATTGGGTCACCCAAGTCACGTGACGAGTTGCCGTTGTGAAATCGGACACAATTAGGACTTATCCTATTCGGGGTTTTCATGGGGGGAAACAGGAATGACAAGGAATGATGGATGTTTCATTCCGATGTAGGGATCGTGTAAACGCAACAAGGTTTTCTAAAAAATTGCATTCCTGTTTCTTTTTATATTCCGAAATCCCAACAGTGTAAATATACCCTTAGGTCAGTTTTTGCTAAGGTTACACCATATAATGTGTAGGCGTCTAACCACGACAAACAGTGTTCAATACAATTATTTACAATAATTCCAATCAGCACTCATCACGAATCTAACACAACAACAACACCCACCTTGCCCGGGGCCGGGACGATGTACTCAGGCGTGGGCTCTGGCGTCTCCACGAACACCGTGGTGGAGGGCAGGGTGGTCCGCATCATCGTAGTCATCATCTTCGTCGTCTGCGCCGTCGTCGTTTCGTTCATCGTGGCCAGGAAGGTGGAGTTGATGAGCGACGACAGGTCAGAGGTCAGGTTGAGTCTGCCCACGATCTGGTTGAGGCTCATGTTGCTCCAGTTGACTCCCAGCGCCGCCAGAGTCGCGTTCACGTCCACCACCGATGACGATGGTGATGATGATGATATGGACGCGTTGCCCGCTGTAGGAGCTGAGGTCAAGGTCGTGGCATTCGCAGGAGGAGCGTTCTTAAGCAAGTTGGCCGACGCTAGAATGTCGATAATGTTAGCAGTTTTCGTCGCGTTAGTCGTCATGTTATTATTATTTCTGCCGGCAGCGGCAGCAACGACACCGCTGCTAGTCGTACTATGATTACCTCTTAGGTTGTAGACGCCGTTACTGCTGTTGTTGATGATGTTGATGTTATTGCTCATGCTGCCCATGCTTCCATGCGATGCCATGGAGCCCAACGGCTGCTGGTGGTGAACCCCGACGGCCGGATTGAGTCCGTGACCTTGGGACGAGGACGCGGGAGAGGCCAGACGGTCGATCTGGGACAGCAGGGTGGTGGCTGATGAAAGTAGAGTTTTGTCCCTTGGCAGGCTGCCCGAGTTGGTTTGGATGATGAGCGCTCCGATGATCTCCTGGGCCAGTTTGGCAAGGTGAAGGTTGACGCCCTGCGAATGGAAAATGCCAGCCATGGTTTTATGTTAATCTGTATCGTAATGACGCATCTATGCAAAGCTCGTATAATACACATATGTTGTTTTGTTTTTTAAATTACGAGTCAAAATCTCTTTGGTCTTTCAGTCTCTCACATTATTAGAATTACCAAGGTACAATTTGTGTTGAAGCTGTTGATCAGCTACCTCTTCACCAACTGACTATTTAATCTGACTCTCCTTGGACCCATTCACACTCTGACGTAGAGCAACGCTTCAATCAATCAACAGGCGCAGTTCATATTGTTTTTGAAGGCCGACTGGTGTCCTAAACAAATACCACATGCTCAGCCTCTCACGATAATCTAGATCTGTATTCTAGATCTAACTTCCCCAAATCCCCCCTCTGCTCCCCAACCAGTAATGATCCATCAACACGTGAACTGAATTAGAGTGGTCCAAAGGGTTTACTTAGATCTAGATTTAGAACATCTAATAATACTGGTGGCTATTATTGTTTGGATGCCAATGGGGCGGTGTTGGGGATGAGCCCATGACGCATTTACGTAAGACTCCTATAATAATATGTCTTAATCACGAGTCATAATTTCCTTCATCTTTTTGTCCCGCATATCCTTAGAATTACCAAAGTGCCTTTTGTATTGAAATGGTCGATCAGCTATCTCTTAAGGTACTGACTCGTCAATCTGTCTCAGAAATTTGATTGAGCGCCTATTCGTCAATGGTAGTGCCTTCTTTGTATAATGTATATTTATATTATATCGCCCATGACAAGATGCAAGTACTTATTGTTTTCTTATACGTTACCGTTCACTTGAGGAGTAGAATTCCATTGAAAATAGCCCGGAACTTTACTTGTATCAAACCTGCGAACATGCTTTATGAGCTTTGGGAAGAACACACCGTTAACAAGAGGAACATGCATACATTGATTCCTGTGCCACGTCAAAAATAATATTAAAATATTCCAAACGTTTTTAACCAGAAGACACTTTTGGAATCAGTCAAGTTTTAGATCCAGTCAGTGTTCAATGTTAAGTGAAGATTTGTTTTTGAAAAATCAATGCACTTCTGAAGGTATTCAAACTTGCGAAAGCCGTAATACTTGCGACAGCCTACCATAATGCTCGCTTGCTTGGCTTGGCTCTGTTGGCGAGGATCAAAGGGAAAGCACGTGCAACTAACTGCACAGTCATGACTGAGACTAGAATGGTTTGAAGCATCCGATGTTGGATGAAGATATGGTTGGAGTTGGGCTTTGTCGAGGCAGGGACGGCCTTGGTTTAGTCGTGTCATTTTATCTCTTGAACCTCTCGATGCTTGGTTTCAAATATCTACAATTCGACCGTACCATTCACACTACACAAATGCCAAGCTGGACACTTACCTGCAGAGATGGCGTTGGGGGTGGATTAGCGTATGCGTGAAGGGGGCCGCTAGCAGGAGCTGCAACTGTGTAAGAAGAGAGACAGGTCATTGATTGACGTTTGAGGACATTGGGCCCTTTTAGCATGGCAATGGGTATGTTGGCGCTAGAAGATTGGGAGGTCGTGGGAGTTGACGCAAAGAGGGTTTTATTTAAAGGAATCTGGGATGCATATGAGTATGTTGGGTGTTAACTAAACGGCATCTGTGTAAAATACACTTGGGTTATGAACGGCAAATAAAAACGGGATGGCCATGGGAAAAAGCAAACGTGTACATGAAAGAAGTGAGGACCGTGAGTGGTCTGGACCAAGACAGCGTTGATTAGAACCAATTCGATTGCGTCAAGTGTGCCGTGACGTTGATAGGGGACTGCTGAACATTGACAAGATTTCTTAACCTTGCAAACGTTTGAATTGATCAGTAATACGTTTATTGTATTTAGTAGTGTGAATGCAGTACAGAAATGAATATGATTATCGTCATAGTTCAGCATTCCATTTGCAGGAATTCTACTTTCCCCTTCTTCTAAACGATTTTCCTATACTTATCTATTTCAATGAAAGTTCAATAGTGTGAACGCTTGTGCCTTTTCCTTTATTGTTCTTGTATTATGATAGCATTAGAGTACATCAAAAGGTATCAATCAAATAATATCTTTTAATGTGGTCTCCTTAATTCGGCCAGAGCAATAATTATCAAGAGAGTAGACACATGTTTCGACAGAACTACTTATGTTTGAATTACCACATATTACTGCCTTTTTAGTCTTTTTAGTGTTGAAGGCGGTGACGGGACACTTCTTTATTATTCACAACAACCCACTTGTAGAGTCGCTGGAACTGAGTACTTGCTCTTCCGAACATCAGACAGCTCAAGGCTTAACACTCTGTGACAAAGCCACTTTTGACCCAGTTAATATCTCACGATATTCAACTGAAAGCACCATTACTATAAATAGTACTAGCTACATAATAATGACAACTTGCGGAAGTTAAGCACCTGTATTCACCATTGGTAGAGTCGACTCCTAACTCTGATATCGAAAACCAGTGTCATGTTCGATGAACGGACTAACTGCTGAAGTTGACTCTGAGTGTAATTGTAGACCAGACATCTTACGGTGCATTTTTTACCTTTGATCCATGGTATTTTGCATACCCAGCTTTCAACACGGGGTTTTACATTGAGTCCGTTGATGTGCAAGACAAACTTAAGGCAGTTAGGTATACCTTTATCTGTTTTCACCAGATCATCGCTTGCGCTCTTCATTTCGCATGGCGTTTTTATACCACATACATCGCATAGGTCTAGAAATAAATGAAACTGCTATGTCGATTTTAGAAAGCATAAAATCTAAAATATTTTACATAATGATAATACTAAAAAGACTCACCTGACACTGGGCTGTTGCTGATCAGATTCTGACCAACTGCCAGTCCTGCACTAGAGATGTTCACAACTGGCACCGGGGATGCCACGGTAGGGGCGTTGCCAGCAGGATAGTTGGCAATTGGAACCTGGGCTGTAGGCGAGCTGGCCGCTGAAATGTTGGCTGGAGGAGACAAGGCTATGGGAGAGTTGAGCCTGCTTGAATTGACCACAGAGTAGTTGGTAGCGGGAAAGTTGGCAACGGGAGCTTGGGCTGCAGGAAAGTTAGCAACTGGGGCTTGGGCTGTAGGAAAATTGACAATTGGTGCCTGGGCTGTAGGGAAGTTGGCAACTGGGGCCTGGGCTGTAGGCAAGTTGGCAACTGGGGCTTGGTCTGTAGGCAAGTTGGCAATGGGGGACAGGGCTATGTTTGAGCTGGCTGCAGGTGTCAGTGCGACGTTATCGATGGGAGCCGATGCGTTGAATGTTGGAGAGTTGGCTAAGAGTGAGGTGGCTGCATGCAAATCGGTTACAGGAGAGTTGGCCGTATGAAGGTTGGCAATAGAAATGTTAGCAATCGTACTCTGGGCTGTAGGAGAGTTTGATGTAGGTGAATGGACTGTATGAGAATTGGTAGCAGCAGGGGCGTTGGCTGTAGGGAAATTGGCAGCAGGACTCTGGACTGTAGGGGAGTTTGATGCAGGTGAATGGACAGTGTGAGAATTGATAGCTACCGGAGTGTTGGCAGCAGGAATGTTGAGAACAGTACTCTGGGCTGTAAGAGAGTTAGATGCAGGCAAATGCACTGTATGAGAATTGGCAGGGGCGTTGGCAGTAGGAGAGTTGGCAGCAGGACTCTGGGCTGTAGCGAGGTTGATAGCAGGATTCTGGGCTGTAGCAAAGCTGTTAACGGGATTCTGGGCTGTACCAACGCTGTTAACGGGATTCTGGGCTGTAGCAAAGCTGTTAACGGGATTCTGGGCTGTAGCAAAGCTGTTAACGGGATTCTGGGCTGTAGCGAAGTTGGTGGCAGGACTTTGAGCTGTAGCGAAGTTGGCAGCAGTATTCTGGGCTGTAGGGGAGTTGGCCAATGGAGAGTTGACTGTAGGAGGGGAAAGGTTTGCTTGTGTGGATTTTGCACTGGCGGTCTTGCCCCCCAACAAGGTGACCAGCTGTGAGGCGAGGTCTGGGTTGAAGCCGAGATTTGGGCCTCCCATTCGGGACATTTTGATTCTGTTGGTCAGCATGTCAACGGCCATTTCTTTTATCAAGCGATTTATCCTCTCTTCGTTTGCCGGACTCATTGGAGAAGAAGCTGGGGAAAATTAATAAAGGATAGAATTGGGTGATTACACATTGCCAGAATGCAGCAGAATCATAAAGCATTCACATGCAATAGCAAACGCTCTCAGCTTAGAAAGCAAATAATATATTTCGAAGATGTTCGGATTGGTACAAATTTCCTCGGCAAGTTATGAGAAGAATTAAGATTATAATGGTAGCGTAAAATGAAGAATATTAATAGCCAAGTAATGTAACAATCGTAATTTATGAAACGGTCAAATGATGCAATATCGAGCGATACTATAGGTGTGCCGATAAACAAAAAGGATAATTGCTATATCGCTTTGGGTGAATCTTCGTTGCGATTTTCATTTATTCCTTACATACTGAGTTTTTTTCTGAATGTCCTTAATTAATTGCGTAACTTTGTTTTAATTCTAGTAACATTAATGACTTAATCTTATTCATTTACATTCCAATGTTTTTCAATCTTGTTTGCTTAATGTTTCTTTTTGTCTATATTCACATCTTAACAATGTCCATGTCTTTTTTAATGTATTGGAACGGGAATTCTTACAAATGTCGTCGTGTCAATGTCATCCGATGCTAAGAAAACAATGTTTCCTTTGGGAAATTTAAAATAATTATTATCTTATCTTACCTTATCTTATCTTATCTTATCTTATCTTATCTTATCTTATCTTATCTTATCTTATCTTAAGTGATGGTTATAAATTAAACTTTTAAAGATTAGTCTTCTAACAAAATTTTCTCTACATTTGAGTGTGTTTACCACCGTCCTCTAAGGCATGTTTGGGAGAGGTAGATTTATTTTCAGACAGTCGGACTCTCTACTTAGCCAACATGTAGTATTCTTGTTTTCCACTTCTTTATTTTCAGTTTGAAGGTCCTTTAAGATAATTTTGTTATTAGTCTGTTAATTCTCTATATTATTTTAA
Source organism: Doris verrucosa (assembly GCA_031762655.1). Taxonomy (NCBI): domain Eukaryota; kingdom Metazoa; phylum Mollusca; class Gastropoda; order Nudibranchia; family Dorididae; genus Doris; species Doris verrucosa. Next base: position 19,864 of record JAUEKT010055506.1, read on the forward strand.
TTTTGTGTTAGGAATCTCTCCAACAAATTGAGCTACCGTACACCATTCTTTCTTAGAAAAAGAGCATCTACGATAGCATTACCTTATGAGCTCAATAGAGTTATACGACAAGATCAGATATGATATTATATCATAATGTTGTGAAGAAAGTTTAGAAATCATGTCTACAATCTTTCCTTTCACTCATTCCTTCTAAAGATTATGTCGGGAAATCAAACTGCGATGGCTGTAAGTTGACAACACACAGTCTCAAACTTTCAACGTGATGTTCGTGTTCACAACGGTTAACCGGACCATATTTTCTCATTCTAGTGTGATTTTTCGTACGTAATAATGATTTATAACAATAGCAACAGCGAAAACGCAAACAACATTATCAACGATAACAATAATAAGGTCAGTCACCTTTATCAACGCCCACCGTGTTGAGGTTCAGGTGGTTACCGCCGGCATGGCCATCTGTCAAAGCCACCACCTGGTTCAAATCTACCATCTTGGCGCCTGTCTTTACCACTGGACCACCTTGGGCTGGCATGGTTGGGGGTGGCATGGAGTCGATTGGCGCCATGGCCACTGGTGCTGGTGCTGTGGGCGGTTGCTGCGGGGAGATATGGGAATAAAGAGGTAATGTGTATTCAGCGCACCAATGACAAATTTCACGGGCAACACACAGAGGATAATACCTTTCTTCAACATCATTGCCTTTGGCCGTTTCAACGGTATAGGCTCTCAATCAAAGCTATTGTGGGTCAAACCACTTAACCTCATCCTCCATTCATATTCATTCTTATTTATTACCTTCGTGATGCTCCTCCTCCAAGTTCCCTGTGGTCTACACCTTTACCGGTATTCCTGTAGGTTCTATTACCTTCTCAAGGTGTGGTCTCCCCATTGACATCGTCTCCAACCTGTTTCGTGTGACATTGTAATATGTTCTGTTATTTCCCAGATTATTTCGATTCTTACTTTAGCTGTCCATGGAATGCACGCAATCTTTCACTGACGTCTGTTGACAAATATCTGTATTTTATGGGTCATCCTAAAGTTGTGTTCCATGTCTTAGTTTCGAAATACAAAATGGACGTCACAATAGAACTGAAAGGCCTCAACTTTGCCTTAATAGGAATATTTCTGTCTTTCCAGTTCTTATTTAGCAACTTGAATGCTCGTCTTGCATTGTCTATCCTGATCATTATGTCCTTTATATGCCTCAAGTCTAGCCAATTATACCCGCAAAGGAAGATGGCAAGCAAAATCTGACACAGACTTGAAAGATTGGTTACTATCGTTTACACAAAGACGGAAGGTTACCCATCTCGTCACAAAAAAGCGGAAGTATTAGATCTATATTGTGTAAATTTCTGGGTTATCCCTCTTTGTTTTATTTCGGTGTTGTTGTTTTTTTTACTAGAACCAATTACTACGAGAAGAAGCGTGTTCCATTGTTTCAATAAAGAAATTGAATACAGTTCTCCGTATTGGATCATACTTTCCTGACGTATTTCGCTTTGAAGAATTGTACTGAGATATCTTATGCTTATCATCGGAATATACTTTTAGATTAATGATTGTTGTAATGAGGGCGGTGACTGTGATAGTGATAGTGATAGTGGGGAGGTGAGTCATTATGGTGATTATACATCATCATC